>CAUYSK010126043.1:0-18430 GCA_963575035.1 Avahi laniger
CTGTAGTCCCAGCTACTCGGGAGGCTGAGGCAGAAGGATTGCCTGAGCCCAGGAGTTTGAGGTTGCTGTGAGCTAGGCTGACGCCACGGCACTCACTCTAGCCCGGTCAACAGAGTGAGACTCTGTCTCGAGAAAAAAAAAAAAAAAAGGTGTTTCCAGCCAAAGTATATAAAATATAAAAAGAACACACACACACAATATGTTATGGTTTATACAAAGCATCCTATCCCTCTAAACCAGGCCAGAACAAATGCAGAGAATCTTCCAAAAGCATCTATTCCATTAATACCAACAAATGTTGAAAAGAAGGTTTATAGAAAGCAAGTGCCAGATGTCTTCCCTCTGAACCAAAATAAATAAAAACAAAAATATTTGCTTGGTTGACTGAAAAGCAAAGAAAGACACTGGAAGTTGATTTGCTCTTGGAAAGGGATATTTGTTCAATCTGCTTATCTGAAATCAAAACTAATTATTCTAATTATTTTGTAATGTCCTAAAGAATTCTCTGAAATTTGCCCACTCAAAGTACCCTTGCACATTTGCAAACAGACAGTGTTCCACAATTTCAGAAACCCCCTCTAGAGTCAAACACTTGTCCTAGCTAGTGTTTCACCCACTAGAATATGTATGACCCTGCTGGGATATGTAATTTCTTCCCTGGTGGGACAAAAGTAGATTGACACCTAACATTTGGAGTTGAGACCAAGCCTGGAATTCTTTTCTCTTTTTCCAGAATGAGTTTGGAGCCCTTATTTTCAGAAGCCTCATTTTCTATAAGTTATTAAGACAATTAGCTAAAAGGTTCAGAAGAAAATCAAAAACAAAATAACAATTTTTTAAAGTAGATTTCTGACTTGTCCTTCATTTTAGACATTAAACACTTCCTCAAAGATGTGTGTCAGGGTCATATACAAAGGAGCCCACTTATTTTTTTCTGAAATGACAAAAATACTAGATCTGTGCAGTTAACAGACTGCAATAGCCCCAAGGGCTTCCTCAAGCAGAGAGATCAACTTACGAGGCACTTTCTTCACTGCAATTTGAGTTGCTAGTGTCCACTGTTGCCTTCTGACCAAATGTTTCATCCGTAAGGTCCAGCCAGGTCTGATTCTTAAATTTAACTGTGATTCTTTTGGCCCAGAAGAGAATACAGGGAATTCCACCCATGGAGACATTAACCGGGCTATGATGGCTGAATGTATTCCAAGGTTCTTTTTCTAAATGTGCTTCTTTGCTCAGATTGTAGTTGACAGCCTAATTAACCAAATAAAATGAATTTAAGAAATGAATTTGTATCCATGATACAAAAGGCTTCCTAGAAATAAAAGAGCTAATTCACGTCCTGTAATGGTAAATTCATATCATTACACATTTATTCAAACCCATAAAACATACAATACAAAGAGTGAACTAGTTACTCCAGTGTAAATACAGATAAAAGAAAAATTAGTTAACAGAGAGCAGCAATCCAGACTTACCTTTAACCAACAATAAACTGTTATTATAGTGATCCTATTCAGAAAGTAACAAAAGTAAAACTGAAAATCTTAATGAAAATATAGCAAATCAAGTAAAATTATATATTTTAGGTTTTTCTCAACTGTAAGATTCCATAATAGACCATACGCTCACTCCTGTAATCCCAGTACTTTACAAGGCCAAGGTGAGAGGATCGCTTGAGACCAAGAATTCAAGACCAGCCTGTGCAACATAGCAAGACCCCTTTTCTACCTTTTCTACAAAAAAATGAGAAAAATTAGCCAGGCGTGGTGGCATACACCTGTAGTTCCAGCGACTTGGGAGGCTGAGTCTGGAGGATCGCTGAAGCCCAGGAGCCAAGGATACAGTGAGCTACGATAGAGCCCCTGCACTCTAGCCCCAGCAGCAAAGCGAGACCCCTGTCTCAGAAACAAACAAAAAGATTCCATAATACATTTCCCGCACAAATTTCAAGCAAGAATATGTTAATTATTATATATATATTTTGACAGTAGTTCTGACATAATTGAAATGTGTTTAAATTTTTTTTCAGGTAGATTAAAATCTAGTTTCCTGACATATTCATACCTGTGTGACTGGTATTGTGAAATTCTGGATTGGTTTCATATCTTCATTATTCTGTTGATCTGTCAAATAAATAATGATGTGAGTAACAAAGCTAAATGGCATCAATTTATTATATAGTATAATTGAGTGACAAAAATATGCTAAGCACTGTGAAATAGATCAGACTTGAACCTCTTTGAGCTCATAATTTAGAATACATTAATTTAAAGGATTTTCACATGAGGGAATCCTGGTACAAACACCACTGATGAGGGAAGTCTGTCACAGAAAAAGCCCTTCTTCAATCCTCTCGTGGGATCATACAGGCAGTTATGAGTCTTACCATTCTTTATAATCACTCCTTTATTTGAAGATGTTGGAGAACTGAAATCAGGAAAAAACAAAAAAATTAAAAGATGCTGAACAAATATCTACAATTCAGATTTTACATGCAATTTTTAAAAGGACATTTCAGTTTATTACATCTCAGAGTAGAACCTTAGCCTGTCAAAACTGCCCATTTTAAATAGTGAATTTCTGATTTAAAAAGTAATATATGTTCTTTGAAGAAAATAAGAAAAATACAGAAAAATTTAAAGAAGAAAAATTATTTTAAATCAACCCTGATCCTTATTCATGAAATAATATAAGAGCCTACTATGTGCCGAGCAGTATGCTACATAGAGGTTTAACCAATAATAAATAATAACCAAATAATAAAGTATAATAAAATATTTTACAGTGAAATTTTATACTACATTGCACTGTTAACATATCAAAGCCAAAATATCCAACCCTAAAAAAATAAGACAGACTCAATGGCCAAAAACATATCTCTGAAAATTATGAGGATATAAATTATCATATACATCCTTCTAGTTTCTCCATACACACACAAACACAAATACATAAACACATCGCATACATATATAATTTTACTGTTTATAAAATTTAAAAACAGATTTTTGTGAACATACTATTTTGGAGTCCACAATTTTTTCATTTAAAAATAATCACAAATATTTCTCATGTTATTATATATTTTTCTGATACATTTTTTTGAATGCCATGTGGCATTACATCATGAAAATGTATCATAATGTACTTAACTAAACTTCTATTCTCAAGTATTTAAGTTGTTTCCAATTTTGTGGCATTAGAACAATACTGTATTGACCATTATTGCGGATTGTTTGTTCATACCCGTGAAAAGTTCCTTAAGATAAATCCCTAAAGTGAAATTTCTAAGTTAGAAGATATACACATTTTTTATTATGGAATATTTCAAACATACATAAATATAAATAGGAAAACATAATAAGCCCCCCATTTTTCTGTAACCATCATTCAGTTTTAGTAATTACCAGGTTATAACCAATCTTTTATTACTTATAAGTTCACCTACTTCCCTCCTGTGATATAATTTTGAAGAAAATATGATAAATTATAAAAATAATAACACAATTACATCTGAAATTGATAATTGATAATTCTTTAACAATAAATATTCTGTTGACATTTAAATCTCTAATGTGTCATAAATGTCCTAAAGATTTTAAGTTTATTTATTGCACATTTTAAGATTTTCATAAGTTGTACCTGTAATATATGAGAATGTAAATGAAACTCCATACTTAACAATTCCTATCTAAGGCCTCTATATATCATTGTCATATAAACTCAATATTTTTAGAATTAGAGAAATATATTACATGTCATGATATGTATGCAAAACATAATTGTAGCTGAAGATTTACTAATCAATATCATAGTAAAGTGCTGTAGAATTAATTATATGAAACCAGTTACAAATTAAATGTACCATTCACTTTGTAATACAATCTCTATTATCTAATGAAAATTTCTGAAGATGACAAATTGGTGACTATGATGCCCACTAGTTGCTATTAATAAATTCATGCATGCATGCAATTATTCATTAATTTTTATCAACTTTATTGAGGTAAAATTTGTGTACAGTAAATTGCATTTATGCAAATTATACAATACTATGAGTTTTGGCAGAAGCACATACCTACAATACCACCACCAGCACAATAAAGATAAAGGATATTTACAACGTTCACATGTTTCCCCATGCATTTTTGCAGTGGAGAGATATTTTCTCCACCCTCAGTCCCAGGTAACTACAGACTTGCTTCCATCACTTTAGATTAGTTTGCATTTTCTTTTTTTTTCTTTTTTTTTCCCTAGTTTGCATTTTCTAAAATTGTACATAAATAGAATCATATAACATATGTTCTTTAGTGTTTGGCTTCTTTCAGTCTTATTGTAATGATTTTTAAATTTATGTATACTGTTATATGTATCAGTAGTTCATTCCATTTTATTGCTAAGAAATATTTCATTGTATGAATATACCACATTTTGTTTGTCTATGCATACACTGACAGACATTTAGGGTGCTTCTAGTTTGAAGCTACTACAAATAAAGATTTAAGAACATTAGTTATAGGAGTTTGTGTAGAATATGTTTGTTTCTCTTGAATAAATATTCAGGAGTAGAATGATCAAGTCATACAATAGAAGTGTGTAACTTTTCTTAAAAGTACCAATCAGTTTCAGCGTATAAGCTTTCCTGTTGCTTACACTGGGTAACACTGTAACACTGGTAGCACTTCTTGCTAACACTGGGTATCATCAATCTACTTAATTTTAGCCATTCCAATGGTGTGCATTGCTATCTCATTGTGGTTTTAATTTTCGTTTCCCTGATGATTAATGAAATTGAGTGTCTTTTCGTGTGCCTATTGACTGATCATTTATGTATTTACTTTTGTGAAGTGTGTGTTTAAATCTTTTGCTCAATTTTAAAATTAAACTCATTGACCTCTTGTGATTGAGTTGTAAGAGTTCTTCATACGTTCTGGATACAAGTCCTGCGTCAGATGTATGCATTGAAAATATTTTCTTCCATTCTATATTTTCCATTTTCATTTTCTTAAATGATGGTTTTCAAAAATCAAAAGTTTTAATTTTCATAAAGTCCAATGTATTCATTTTTTTCCCTTATAGTCTAAGCTTCTTGTGTCTAAAAGAAATATTTGCCTAACACAAGATCACAAAGATTTTCTCTTATGTTTTCTCTAGAAGCTTAAAAATTTTAGCATTTACATTTAGACATGTGATCCATTTTGAGTTGATTTTTGTGAGCTAAAGTACTTGTAACATTTTGGAGCCAAGGATAAAGAAAATATCTTATTAGCTTCCAGAAATAAAAAACAAGAATCAAGCAAAGATTCAGAAAATGTATCTCATATATCCTTTCACAGGAAGCTAATGGAGGACGTGCTCCTACAAAATAAGGGAGAAAATCAAGAAAGAGAAAACACAGGCTCTAACAAATAGTGGATCTTACTAGAAGAGCAACGAAGAGAAACCTGAGAATAACCATTGTATATCAGACCTAGAGAAAATCAGTACAGATCAGAGCAAGAGGAAAAAAGGAGAAGACCTAGAGGGAGACTTCTGAGTGAAAAGAGAATTCGAGAGACTACGGTCCATATAGATGAGGGAACATATAAAAAGAACTAGGAATATGCATGTTTTAAAACTGCAACTGAAAAAAGGCCATTTTTATTTCAAGACAAACGAAAAGAACTGTACCAAAATAAAAAAGAAAGAAACAATTATAGTCTACTAACTGGCTTGTCAGCGAACAATATATACATAGTCATACTGATGTAAGCACTAATTGAACTTAAAGTTGTAAAGCAGCTATACTGGAGGGGTGGGGGATGAAGGAAAGAAAAGTGAGGACACTGTTAAGACAGGAACTTTGTCAATAATAACAGGAAGTTGTTAGAAAAGGTCTAAAATGTATAAATTGAGAAACTGTCTATGCATAATATTTAAATATTATGTTAGTATACATGGATTTGTATGATTGTTCCCAACTCTTTGCTCCCTTCCCCATAAAAGGATTTTGCCTCCCCCTTGGCCATATGACTTACAGTGCCTCCCTGTAGGTGGACACTTCCTGTCCCATCGTCCAGTTTGGCTATGTGTCTTGGTTGGGCCAATGGAATATGAGCAGAAGCAGCAGTGTGCCAGTTCTGCAGAAGTGTTGCACGTGTCTCCGTGTGTCTGCCATCTCTTGTCCCTTTCCCTCTGTCATAAGAATGACACACTTAAACAGGGGGTGCTCTTTCAGTCTGGGTCTTGGAATGAGAAGACATAGAAACAAAGCTAGAGCTGGGTCATGGCAACCCACCTGTAAATGTCAAGTGTTACATAAGCAAGAATATTTGAGGCTGTAAGATTCTGCAATGTGGGGACTGTTCCTAGAGAAAAGGTGACTAATACAAGCAGTATGCAACAGAAGAAACAATGAAAAATTTGAAAATAGTTGCCCATAGAAGTAACTAAAAGATAATTTTTCCTTAAATTGAATATGTGGCTTGTTACCTTTTGATTTTTAAAATCATGTATATGTGCTACTTTGATAAATTTTTCTAACTAAATCTTTTTAAAAAGATACCTTCCTTCAAAAATTTATAAATTAGCATTCTGGGTTATATTAAGTCTCTTGTGAGTGGAGTTAGCATGAATCAGTCCTCTGAGCCCAATCACATGTAGGAGCACTAAGAAATTTAATTTCCTGAGCAGCACAAGTGAGGCTCCCATCAAAGTAATCATGAAACTGCAACAAAGATATGCTTTAGCCCAAATGTTTCTGCCCATCTAAACTCCAAACTCCGTAGTGCAAGTTAAAATGTAATTTAATACAGTATATGAAAGAAGCACAAATACTCAGTACCTCTCAAAGAGCTTCAGGCTTTCTAATAATATAACCATGCACAAATAGATTTTTTAAATTTCTTTAAACTTTATTCAAAAATCATATTTTGTGATACATGGCTAACATTCAATTTTTAAATGTCTTAATGAACAAAAACATAGAAATTATGAGATATATTTCCCTAAATAAGATAAAAATTTATCAAGTCATTTGGAAATATCTAGTCAGCAGGGAATCTTAATAAATGTTTATTGAATAAAAGTAAATGAATGAAGGAATGGATGAATGAGCTGTGCTATCATTAACATGCGTGGCTCGAGACTGCTTTACTAATTAAAAATTCCCATGTGTTCACTAATGAAAGGCTTCTAGAAGACAACACAGGCTTATTGTGATTTCAGTGAGTCTCTGGTCTGAACATACAATAATGTTGGCATACTTCTTTTTTAAACTGACTGTAATTCAGATAGGCCTGAACCACACCCACAAGCCTGAACTAATGAGGTTTTGTAGGAAACCATAATCTCAGCCAAAGACAAAATACATGCACATTTTTCCATCACTACCTAGTGTCTGAACTCAAGTTGGAACTAAAAAAGTTTCTGGTTAAAAATTATCTGTATGAGTAAACTGAGAAACTTCAGTTTAAGAAAATTAAACCTATATTGTCACTAAAATAGACCCTTTTCCAGTAAAAGAGATCTCTGTAATACCTGAAAAGTAATCCAGAGCCTTAGTTTTGTAGTAGCAGGTGCCATATGCCTTCATGAAGGTGAACGTGACAATGAAGCCCCTCCACAGTCCTACTTAGGACAAAGCCCGCATTCCCACCATGGCCTACAGCTGTTCTAGACTCAATTCACCTCTCCCCTTTTCTCTCTGCTCCAGATACACTAGCATTCTCCAGTTCCCTGAATGCTGGGTGGTCCCTTTTTCCCTCACAAGAGTCTGAGCACAGGCTGTTCCCTCCACCTGGAATGTTCTCCACCCTCTGAGTTATTTTCTTATTTTTTCCAGATCACAGTTCAAATATCACTTTCTCAGAAACATGGTCCCTAAATTCTCCAACTAGCTCAGATCCCTCGATTACCTCCTATACTTGTCTTTCACAACACATTTCAAAGTTGTTTGTAATAATATACGTCACTTGATTAATGAGCGCCTCCCTACTAGACTTAGTCCACGAGGGCAGGGACGATGCCTGTTGTAGACCCAGCATCTAGCACAATGCTCAGCTGTTTAAAAGTACCAAGTATTTTAAAAATGTATTACATGCATGAATGAATGAATAAACCCAACTTGAGCAGGGAACATGCAAAGGAAGACTGGTAACCCCTACTCTATGTTTAGGAAACATGTATCAGCTTAAAACACAATCATCTTTCCTAGAGGCTTAAGAATCTTGAATAGCCCCAAAGAACTGAAAGATATTTTTAATTTTAGATCCATGATTTGAAAGAACATTCACAAAACATCAACTGTTATTTCCTTCATAATGAATTAACAGGCCATAGTATTAGATTCAAATAATCATTGATTTGTGTGATTTCTAAGATCCAAAACTTATGAAGCTAAGATTATTTAAACCCATTAACCTTGCCTTAATAACAGAATTTGGATTGTTATAATTCTTGGTGTATGTTTTATCTATGTACTACACAAATCAGTCATGTCTGTATAACCCAGGTGGGGAAATATTACTAAGCTTTAACCACCTAAGGAATATAAACCACTTACTATTTGTAAATGAACCCGAAGGAAAGTACCAATTGATTTGAAAACAATGAGGGAGAAAAACAAAAAAATTCCTGTACTTCTAGCTTTTATCAGCTGATGACTTAAGGATTCTTTAACACAAGTTTCGCCAGATTATCCTGCTTGCTGCTGTCCTTTGTGTTCACACCAAATTCCCTGATGCATTCATTGAGATGGCACGTAATAATTAATTGGGAGACATGACACAAGTAACTGCTATTCAGATTCTGAACATTCTTTTGTATCAATAAATCTCTGTATGTTCCCTTATACGGCATGGAAAGAAGCCAAAGGGACAACAGAAATAGAAATAGAAATTTTGCTTGTTAATTTTAAATACTGTGTATCACACTCAATTATCTCCTACCAGTTAAAGTGATTGAACATCTTTGGGGGACATGTTACATATTTCTGAGGTTTTTAATTTCTTCTTACTCTCTTCTCACATGACAATGTCAGGAGAAATTGTGAAATTAACATTTACTTGTAAATATAAAAGAAACCTGAACACTGATTACAAGAGTCATTTTCTTATAGATACATACTTTGATACATAATACAAATGTTTCCTGGATATTTTGGACAAATAATTCTTGCCTCTTATAATAATGATTATATTTTTATCTCTTAATTATAAACTCTAGCTCAACAATTTTAGTAGCTAACTGTATGATCTAGCCTATTCATTTTGAATCATTAACAAATGTACATATGCAACAATATAAAGAAATCACAGATCCACCTAATTTCATACTTACACTGAAGTTCACAAATGCATTGCATTAAAAGATGTGCAATTACTCACCTCACATTCTTCCTGGAAAACAGCTGGTCCAAAGTTAGTGAAAATCCCATACATAAAAAAATAAGTGAAAAACTAAACAAGATTTTTCTTCCCATCAAGAAATGAATCCGTTTCTTCAAACCAAGAACATCTGTTAATTCATAATGCAAACAGAGCAGAGGCAGTACTTTTCATGCCATGTGACTGACAGCATATTCAACCAATAAAAGCACAACTTTCTTGGCTGTATTATATCAGGGCATGGTGGAGGGAAGGGCCTGATACTGCTTAATGTATAGAGTGAAACCAATATTGAGATTTTTAATTATTCATCTCATTGAATGATTATTAGAGAGGAGAGTTTTAGAGAAAATATATTTGTCAATTAAACTTTTTTTAGAAGTTTGCATTGTTTTGACAGTGTCATATAACTCTTATTAAGGCTCTCGTATTACTTTTCAGGAAGCTATTAAATTCTCCCCAAAGTCTATGAAGTATATACTTTCACATGCATTTTTCAGGTGAATAAATAAATAAAAATCTCTGGAACTTCCCTAATTTTACATATATGTCCTAGTTCACAGTTTCCTGTTGAATTTGTGACTCTCCATTTGCAGGGAATAGTGGGGAGCCTTGTCTTAGCTTTCATGTGTGCCCAGCTCCAGTCCCCACGAGCTGTCTGACACCAGGCAAGTTATTTTCCCTCCCGAGCCTTGTTTCCTCAGGCAGAGTGGGGACAAAGGTACTTAAAGAATTGCTGCAAAGATTAAATGATATCATAGATGAAAACCTCTTCTTACTTCAGTGTTTAGCTATATAAAATGTACTCATTGTTACTCTTTTCCTGTGGGACTATACTCCCACTCTGTCCACTAAAAAGCCTGAAAAACAAAACAAAATCCCTATAAATTGTTTTACATTTCAAGAAAATACAACTAAAATGGTACAATAAAGAAAATTCTCTGAAATGAAAGTGTCAGCATTTTTGGCACTTGGGAAACTTGATCTCTTAAAGTACTGGTAACTAAAAACGGCCATTTGTAAGTGAAATTTCAGAGAGAGGAAGGATTATAGGAAAGCTTCGACCTGGCTCTGAGATGTTCCCCTGCCTCGCCATCTGCTCTGCATCCACTCCATGTTCCCCAAACACGGCTCTGGGAATCCCCGTAGAAAATGAGAAGAGGAGAATAAGGCAATGACTAGGGAAGTGGAGGAACGCAGGAATGAGGAAGAAAGTAGCCAATAAAAATCATAAAATAAAAAAGGTCACTGGCCTTAAGCATGGCCTTTGCATGCCCAGTCTTATTCCTAAAGCCCCTCACACTTCCGTTTTTTCTGTTTTTTCATTTCACCCGTCTTCCCCTCTTCTCCTCTCCTTTTCTCTCTCTATCCCTTTCCTGATGCTGTGGAATTTCGAGTAACAAGACAGGTCTGGACAGAAGAAGTTTAGACTTAGAAAGGTTGACAGATAAACTATAGGATATTCAGTTTGAACTGATACCAATTTGAATGTCAGAAAAATAACAAATAATTTTAATATAAGTGTGTCGTGTTCAATATTTGAGACACGCTATACTAAAAAATTATTGTTTATCTGAAAACTAAATTTAACTGGGTGTCCTATACTTTTATTTACTAAATCAGGGAACCTTAGCCTTAGGGACTCTCTGCTCCTCAATGTGTAAAGGGCATACAAATCACATGGAGGGATTTTGTTAAAATACAAATTCTAATTCCTTATGTCTGGGGTGGGGTGTGGGATTCTACACTCCAACAAGCTCCCAGATGACGCTAATACTGCCCTTTGAGTAGCAAAGATCTAGAACAGTATTGTTCAATAGAAATACAATGAGGGCTACATATGTAATTTAAAATTTTCTAGTAATCGCACTGAAAAAAGTAAAAATAATCAGGTGAATTAATTCAATAATATTTTTATTTAACCTATCTAAAATATTATCACTTCAAACATAATCAATTTTAAAGATTATTAGTGAGATATTTTACATTCCTTTCCTACCCTAAGTCTGAACTCTGGTGTATGATTTACACTTACAATACATCTCAGTTCAAACAAGCCAAAGTTCAAGTGTTCAGTAGCCGCATGTGACTGGCAGCTGCTGTACTGGACAGAGCAGATACAGAACATCTCCTCCGGCTGCCAGAGCAATACCTGGCAATCTCCCATGTTAGCAGTGGCAATGCCTACTCCTCAAGTTCCTAGTCAAGAGGAAGTGAGTGAGAACCCAAGCCCTTGATAACCGTGCATTGCGATACTAATCGTTCCGTGAACCCTGAGAAACCCATGTTAGTCCCTTAGTGGTTACCATATAAGAATTTTTCATGGAAATATGCTTGGGTTACATTTTCAGAAACATACACACACACACACAATCATAAATGTTAAATCAAGCTATCATTTTAATATATTTTATGTCTTGATGATCCTAAAATTTTAACACAGACTTCTTCCTGTTGTTGACACATTCTCCCACTTGGTTAAGAATATTCGAGGCATAATAATTAGTAGCTAGTAGGCTTCACACATGTATTTTAGAATAGAAGTCACACTTAAGATGTCATTGAGAACAGCTCATCTTGTGACTTTAGAGAGGAAAAACAGTGACAAAAAATGCTAACTGGATATCTTAGAGGCTGCAAAACATTAGGATATCACCTGTCTGGCATTGTACCTGCCTGCTCAAATTGCTGAGGAGTCTCTGTCAGGAATTGTGAAGAGTCTGAGACTTTAATCACTTGTAAGCTAACAAGCTAGCCTGTCGGATTTATGGATGCTGACAGAAGACACAAGATACCTGAGTCAGAGACAAAGGACTTTATTACTCACCACACAGCCAGTGGTAGCAGCATCAGTATGTTTGTGTCAGTTCCCCTTGCCCACGGAGCAATGCAGGTATGCCCAGAAGGACGTTTGCACACACAGTGGGTTTAATTTCAGGACAGAAACCCTGAGCTTAAGGAGCCCCGATCTTTAGTAATGGGGAGTAAGCCTACCTGCCCTTTGCTCTGAAACACTACCTCTGTATGTCAAGGCTATAAGCAAACCTGTCGTTTGCTACAAATTGAGACACTATTTCCATGCTTCAAGGCTGTTTGCTATACAAACATCCTAAAAAAGATATTCCAGAACAAAGAGGAGTTAGTGATTCATTCACAATTTATGCAGAAAATGGAAAGTTTTCCCTCAACAGTCTCCACGAGACAACAGGAAATTATGCATCCATGCTGCCTTCTTTACAACAGAAAAGAACTTGGATTTGCTTCATTTTCTGATTTACTATATATTACTAAAGGAAATGTTACCTGAAAACTTGAATATAAAAAAATCTATCTTCCTATAATCATATATGACCATATAAAACTGTGTTCTCACAGGAAGAGAAAATGGATCTAACTTAAGAATTCTAATATTTACCTTAAGGAGCATCTAGCAAGATGCTCTATTCATTCAATGTCTCCAGACCAAAAATTGCATTAAGGCAAAGGCTTAAATCAATTAGAATGGTCTTTGCACACTGATTCAAAATCCAAATCCATCTACCCACAAAGCCCTGCATGACATGGACCCTGCTGGTCTGTCTCACCTCATTTGATACCAGCTTCTCCTTTTGACCATGCTCCAGGCACACCGGCTTGCACTCAGCCTATCAACATCTCAAACATCAAGCTCCAGTGTACCCCAGTGCCTTTGCACATATGGTTCCCTCTGTGGGAATCACTTCACACCTCTCTAACTCTCCCTGCTTTCTGTCTCCTTTCATCATCATAACATATATCACAATTTGCTCTGAGACATTTATTTTTTGGTTTACTTACATATGCTGTGTTTCCTCATAAGAAAGCATGCTCCATGAAAGCAGGTATTATGTCCATTTGAGCAATCAATATTCACCGAGAGCCCAAGTTGGTGCTCAATAAAATGTACAGAATGAATAAATGAACCTAGCAAAAAAAGCCACATAATTAATTCCCACTTCATGCCATATGGTATGACTCCCAGGCAATCATAACTGGAAAATAAATAAATTCAAGTATTCCATAGAATTCACTCTTGAAAATGGAAATGGATAAAACTCATATATACTGTAACCACATTAGACCAATCTGGCTCCACTTTTATGTTAGCAAAGTTGTTCATTGTTTTTCAGTTGCCATGGACTTCCAGGTTGAAGGTCAGGTAACCTGAACATGACCAGATGAAGCAAGCAAGCAACCATGGGCAGAAGCTATCTGTTTCGACTGAGGAGCGGGGACTGAATTAAGAAGCAGACACCTCCATAGCAGAATTCAGGATCCAATCATATTGAGCCCTGGCATCACCCCATGGCAAGATCCAGTCAGGGTACATTTCTTGGCATCACCCCATTGAAAGATCCTGTCAGATCACCCTCAGACTATAAAACCAGCCCAACTCCCTTGCCCAGAGAAACACTGCTTTGGGAACTATCCCTGGTGTCCTCATTACGTGTGCCAAGTAATAAAATCCCCTTGTTATATCCAACTTGGCTGTGTCTATTGACTTGATACCTGCCAAGAGAAGAAACCCCTCTGGGAGGCAGCACTACCAGTTCACTAGCAAAATACCGTAGCACATACTCCTTGCTCCTTGTGCAGAAGGGGGGCAGTGTGTAACTCTTTATCAAGTTCAGAGCCTAATTGCTGCCATGATTTCTACCAATTTTCATCAAATCAACTTCTAAGTTGATTAGAATCAGGATAGTAAATCAAATGACTTTAAGTGCTTTTAATTTAAATGTTAATGTTTCTCATTTTAAGTTTCCCTTTGACTTCTTGGAACATGGATAATATGCCAAATTACTGTCACATATTTATATTCTGGGTTGCTCAAGCTAAACTAAGACAGGAAGGAGGCCTACTCTTGAAATAAATTTGTGCATTTGAAAAATATTGATTGGCACTGTGCTAGATTCTTTACCAACAAAACAAGTTAAAAAAAAAAAAATACACAGTCCTTACTCCCAAGAAGCTCCCGGCCCAATAATGTGCAGAAATGTAAACACCTTTGGGAAGTTCACCCAGCAAACCAGTGATCTTGCTTGAGGTCGGCCCACCCCGACCCCAGGCACAGGCTGATTAAATGAAAAGCACAGAGAGGCAGGTATATGATAAATAAAGAGACAAGAGATTTTGATATGAGATTCTGTTACTTGCAGTGCAAAAGAGCCTTTATTGGAAGGATTTGCTAAACGATACATTTAGCCTGGCAATAGAGGCATGAACTAGGAAGGGAGGCTTGAACCTCACAGACCTGGGTCCTGGGGAAGGAAAAGGCCTTCACAGCCCTTGAAAATGCTCTTTAACAGGCACCTGCAGGCTCCTCACCTTGACAGAGACGGGAATCAGAGTTTTAACTCACTAGAATAAAGCTCAGTTTGAGAATATGTGCTATGATGCTGCCCTATACTTTAGGCCACTATTTATAACAAGAGCAAAATGGATTCTGTGGTAGAAATTAACCAGTACACTTAGTTTCTAAGGGATCATTGTATAGAACTACTTGGTAACAAATCCAGGAAGTTATTTTTTAAATAATTAACACAAATTTGGAAACTCCAACTTAAAACCCATCTAAGTAAATTTTTTTTCTTAAATTTTTATTTTTTTTAGAGACAAGGTCTCACTGTCACCCAGGCTGGAGTGCAGTGGTGTGATCATGGCTCACTGTAACCTCAAACTCCTGGGCTCAAGTGATCCTTCTGCCTCAGCCTCCCAAAGTGCTGGAATTACCATGGGCCACACTTCCGGCCCCTACCTAGGTAAATTTTAAATTCATGTGCACATGATCACCATTATTCCATTGTATGTGAAATGATCATATCTATGAACTGACTACAAATTCATTCATTTTGGTTGTCTTCATAATCAGTAATGACTGCTAGAACCAAGAATACCAAGAAGCAATTTTTTAAATCAGTAGAAAAATTAGTACTTTTTGTGTAGCTATGTAAGCCCAGAACCTCCTCACTTCTTTTCTTCCTCTCTTCCTATATTTCCTTCCTTTTCTCTCTTGTTCTTTTTTCTTTCAATTTGAGAAAAAAAAAATCTTGTTTCACATTAAAGTCTTTTAAGCAATACAGTCTTAATAATATAAAATTTCCAAAGTATTGCATATTTATTTTGATATGAGTTTTTATATTTATATATCATCATGTTTAAATAATGTAGAAATAATCCTGACGAATCTTCATTTTACTGTGGAATGCAACAGCTAAAAGAGTCACCCTCTGCCACTCTCCATCACCAAAGATCAGCTGGTCCCAACTGAACTCACAGCACAGATCTGTCTACTTAATTCTGAAATCTCTCCAGGGAAGGAGATTCTAACACAATACTCCAGTGCAGTGAAGAAAATCATCTTTCTTTTCCTAGGGAGAAAAATTATCTTTCTTTTCTTACAACTCAAAGGTCCCTGCTGAAATAGAAGCCTATTTTCCTTTGTTTGGTTCTCAGCCAAGCTCAAGAACACCTGGAGAATAACTTTTAATATGCATATTAAAATTATAGATCCCTACAAGGAATTTTACAAAGGGTATCAAAGAACAGCTTTGTCAACTCCCCTTAGATCCTACATAGAGGTTTAATTATAAAAAACAGGATTTTAAAGATCGGGCCTCAATATTAGCAAGATCATACTGCAACATACGCTTACTTCTTTAGTTCCACCTTAGAATAGATGTGAGAAGAAATAATCACTGCACCAAACAGTAGCTAGAAGGAGAGACTAATTCCATTCATTTTGGATAAAGGAAAAATGGTGTTTAATAATTTAATCAGGGAAATGAGGCACTCAACATTTGTTACTGGCAGTTACAGGGAGCATGGAGTCATCAGTCTTACCTCCCTGCTTTCTTCATTCTCACTTAAAGCTGTTACTTTAACTTGTCACATTTCCATAGCAACTGCTATCTCAATTTTAATAGCTAAAGCACAAGGAATCATTGCTAATCATCCTAAATGTTCCGGTGTCATTTTGTCAACATTATTACAATCTTTGGCTCTTCTTCTCCAAAAGCTTACTCTGCCCAGTGTGGTATAAAGAATCAGCATCTCATCAACTCCTCATCAACTGACCTAATTTATGAAGACCCATTTTTCTTCTCAGGTTTGGGGGTGTCTCTAAGAGAAATTAAATAAAAATGTCCCCCTACCCCACCTGAGTGCTAAACCAATTGACAAATAAGACAAGGGGTAAGACAAGCCAAGGCCCAAATACCACCTGTACCGCTGTGAAAGGCCAGGACAGAGGATGGAGGATAAACCTTAGAGTAGGAGCAAAATGGATTGTAACTAGCCCCTCCCCCAAGAAGACAGACACGCAGCCTATTGTGAAGTAAAATAAAATCTTAAGCCCCGCAACCAACCGAATGCCCGCCCCCCCCAGTCTTGGCCCCCAGAAAAACCTTAAAGCTGAGTTGCTGAGCATGAGGAGAAGGGAAGTCAGACACACCTCGTCACGCCCTCCTCCCTTTCGGAGTTACTGTTTGTAGCAATAACATATTAACAGGACATGAGGCCATGCAAGACAAATGTATGTCCTGGCTTGTATCTGAATATCAGACTTCCTTATCTTAAGTTAAAACATTCCAAGCCTTTAGACAAAGCTTCATTTCTTTAACTAATTATAAATCAAAAACTATTTAAACCCACCTATAACCTGTAATCTCCCAGCTTCGAGATGTTCTGCCTTTTCGGGCCACGACAATGTTCGCCTTCCATGTACTGATTTATGATTTTACGTGTAACTCCTGTCTCCCTAAAATGTATAAAACCAAATTGTAACCCAACCATAGTGGGACCACTTGCTCAAGGCCTCTTGGGTGTTGTTCTCTCTTGAGTCAGCTCAGAATAAACATCTTTAAAATATTTAACAGAGTTTGGGTTCTTTTCCATTGACGCTATCCTGGTAACACTGGGCTTTCAGTAGGAAAGAGAGAACTGCCTCGAAAGAAACAGGGTAAAACGCATTCTCCATGGGCAGGCTGGGTCTCAAAAAGGAAAAAGGGAAAAGCTGAACATGCCCAGACTATTCTTTTTAAATTTATCACAGATGTCACACCTCCTCACCTGGCATGGAATGAGTAAAGTGACAGACAGAAACCAGTTCACTAATTGAACTCCTTCTACTTGGAAGAAAACTTACCAGGAAAGAGGAGAATTATTCTCCTTCTCACTCCTGCTCTTCCAATATTACAAGAGCTACCAAACAGGATTCTTTTGTGACACAGTGTCTCTTCGTTTTCATATACCTCTAGTAATCCCAAAATGTCAGGTTGCAACTTATAATACAAATACTTTTGTCTTAACAACCATAACTTCCTCATTTTCCTGGTGTTTTGCTGGCTAGAAAACTATTTTCCACCTATTTGGTGCCTTATTTACTTAACATTCATTAAAATTTTTTCTAAACTTAAAAATCAAAATTCCACCTTATTGCTAATATGAAAACCAACGAATATGTTCTGGTTAAGCAAATTAACATCTTTAAGTTTTTGTTTCTTTTTTGTAAAATGGGGCTAATAATAGCACCTACCACATAGGGGTTGTTTCGTACTGTATACAAAATTCTTAGTAGTCCTATGCCAGGCACCAAGATAACACTCAATACATATTAGAGATGGTGGTGGTGGTGTGATGTCAATGCTTTTGCTCTTCCCTTCATGATCCAACTCCAAAATATATCCTAGTTATGACATCTCTCCATCTCCATAATTTTCAGAGGTAAAATATACATCACTTTGGATGAATCAACTGATCCTACTAACTCGGCGCAGGTTTTATACTTCATTTGGGTCATAAAAGAAAATTTTCTTTGCTATGAAGAGGTACTCACTTTTGGCACTCTTGCAAACAGAACAAGGAGAATAGACATCTTCAACAACTTTCAAGATAAATGTCATGAAGTTGGACTGAATTTGGTAAATTTAGTGAGTGTATGTACAAACAATACACCTCCCATGACAGGAAAACATGAAGGGGTTATTGCACACATTAAAAAAAGTATTTTAACAGATCCAGATGCTCTCATTTCTTTTCATTGTATC
>CAUYSK010126044.1:0-5000 GCA_963575035.1 Avahi laniger
TTTTTATGGGCAAATTAGCAATACTGTAGTGGTATTTTGAAAGATTTTGGAAGAAAGGCATGCAGATCTTGTTCAGTTGATGTTTGTGCTTTTCGACGGTATTTGAAACCCCAGGAAGTCAGTTCTCCTTAAGCCTCCAGAAGTGGTGCCATTTCACCACCTGTAGCTCCGCGCCCCGCTCTGGGCGACGCGGTCCCGGCCCTCGGGGACGGAAGGCGCCTGCTTCCCCACCTTGCGCTGGCTCCCTGATGTGCTCGCTCAGCCAAAGCTGCTGTGGAAAACCAGACTATTTTGGAAAGTTGGAGGTGGAGTTCAGCAAAGGAAAACCTAATTTTAACTTACACGGTAAAGTTACTTAAGGAGGTGCAGGACAGAAGAACAAAGATTGGATGACTTTGCACTATGCAGCCGCTGATTCTTCTCCTTTCTAGGAGACTTCCAGAGACCTTTGATTTTTGTTAAGGTCGAAGTTATCGAAAACTCAGTACAATTTAATACACACTGGAGATAGTAAGAAAACTTTTTGATAATATTAAGAAAATTTCTACTCCAGCTAATTTAGAAAGCTACACTTGACTGAGATAGTCCTTGAACCAGGCGATGATACGAGTCGTGACTTATTTTGGTGTCATGGGATATACTCTAGAAAATAAGACCATGCGTGGATGGATGTTGACACTACCTCAGATCACTGAATTTGCAAATGTTCAGGCAGAACGAGAACACGTTTAGCACCCCCTCCCACCTGAAGGCGTGGAGAGCGATGTGGACGCGGAAATTAAAACAGTAACATAGAAAGTGACGAGGATGAAGTTCAAAACACCCAAAGGACAAGAGGCTTTGTTTACCATTTATTCAAAGTTTTGTACAACACAAATTAGAAACAATGCAAGCTACTTTCGGATGATTAAAATGAACTTCTCCACCAGAAATTCAAACTGTTAATAAGAAGAGAAAAGATAATTGTCCTCCCATTAACTGCCCAGCATTCAGTCCCGTAAAATGGGATGATTTCTTTAGATTCTCCCGTGATTACTTGCAAAGCTACTGTGAGTTTATGAGTGCTTCCAGCTTCTAACGCTGCTCTGAATGTCAGTCTCTCCACCACCGAAGGACAATTAGGCAACCCATGTAAATGCATTGTCACTTATTAATTTCAAGCTCCAATGTCATAAATTATATGCTTTAATTAATACTGTGTCAATGGTAATCTGCAACTTTGAATGCATATGGAGGTTAACAAGGATACATAATTAAAAGGAAACAGTGAATAAGGGCACGGCTGAACAGTTTATAAAATTAGGCAAGAGAGCGAGTGCTCTGTCAGCGTGGAAGCCTCGTGATTAAAAAAAGGGAATGGCGGGATTAGTAAACCAGAGCTGAGAAACAGAAACCGTAGAAAAAGACACAAAATGATCAAACACAAGGAAGCGTTTCTGAGCCAAAATGCTCCAGAATTGAGTATATTCGGTGATGGGTTTTCAGTAAATCAAGTAGGTTAAAAGCCTCCTCGGGTCTGAGTTCTCGGTGTTGGACGTCCCTCGCCTGCCCCAGTGAACGCGACCCTGTGAAAATGGTGCATCGTGTTGTGGAGACCGAGGACATCACCATGCTTCCGAGACTTCATTCTGACATTTCTCGTCTGGCGGAAGCAGCGTTGACGGTGGAGGGGCTTTGGCTACACACACCCCTCCTAAAGATGCCACAGAGCAGGTGTTTTAAAGAGCAAGTGTTAGTGTTGCTGTTGGGATTTGCTTGCTACCTTTTTGCTTTTTTACACTAAAATTGGAATGAGGATTCGGTGTAGGCATGAATTCAGGGTTCACAGAGAGTCGAAATCAGGGAGGCAGCCAGACCTGCCCGGTCCAATCCATCCGTCTGACAGACGTGTGAGCAAGGCCGTTCCAGCCAGATGGCGGCTCAGCTTCAGAGCCAAACACGGGAGTCCTGGGTCTGCTCCGACCACGAGGCTAAAACAGTCTTACGCTGCCTAAGGTGGCAAGTTGTACTAAGTGGAGACAGAGTCAGAAACAACTTATTCTAAAAGAAAATTCTGTGATGCAAGCGGAGGCTGCCGGGGCCACGACTGCGGGGAGGCAGCAGCCGGGCGGGCGGCCCTCGGAACGAGCTCTCGGTGCGGTAGGGTTGCAACGGCAGCGGCCATGGTCTCGCTGGGACACCGAGGCCACCGAGGCACCTGGCAGCGGTGGTTTCTGGAATTATGTGAGGGGCGCTGGGCATGCAGTGCATTGCGCTTAAGCACAGAGGATGGCAGCTTGAAGTCGTCTTCTTTACCTTCTTCCCATGGCTGAAGCCGCTGTCTGTGGCTTCTTCATTAATGGCCGTGGGAACATCTCTGTCTGACGAAATGATTTTCCACATAGTTTCGTCTTCATTGTGATGAGCCTACTGCCGTTCCAACATGAGCTGTAGAGGCACCTTAAATGATCCCTTGCAATAGCTTTTCTTTATGCTCATTATATCAAATTTCCATGATACGGTGAACTCCAAATTGGTACAATTTGTTTGATCTTCTACTCAAGCTGCATCACGAGCAGATTTGAATGTGCCGTTTCCTAACTTAGGGATGTTGGAAAGTCATTTTATCTTTGGGGTTTCAATATTCTCTCCTGTCAAATGGGGACACCAAATAGCTGACAGGGTAGCTCTGGGTTACAGGTGTCAAAAGGAAAAGCACAGGGTGAGTTGTCGGGGGTTAAACACATGCGAGGTTTGTTGTGAGTGCTAGCGTTGGTATTTTTACACTGTTTCAATGTCCTTCTGAGAATGTAGTAAAAATTCGGCAGGTAGTTGGAGGTGCCTGGCTGAAGCAGCACAGAGGCCAGATTTGGGCTGATTTTCAGAATTTTCAGGTATTTAGTGTATGTTCCTGGAAGCACCCAGAGAGTTTCTGATTCATTACGTGAATGTATGTAATTCTTGGTCAACCGAGTTGGAAGCCATCAGTCTGCAATGACCAGAAAGACACAGCGCTAAGCGGGTCACGCCAGGGCGGTCCTTTTCTAGTCGTAACGCCGGCAAAATTGCGGGCGGTCTCGCCCAGCGGGGCTGGCAGCAGCGCAGTGGGTGCGGCCCTGCGAGAGCGCACTTCCTTATTCATAGCTTCCATTTCCTGTGCCATCTCTCAGCACAGGGCTGTGTAAATTAGCTGCGTGCATCGTATCATTTAATTCTCATATGCTTATGAGGTTACCACTGATATTCCCCTGATTATGAGGGTGGGAAGGTTGAGGTTCCGACTGGTTGCGTGTCTTACTCAGCATCGCACCGCAAGCAAACGGAGATGTCAGCTCTGCCTGTGCTCCTAACCACCGTGTGGCAAAGCTGCAAGTCGTCTCTACCGCAGTGCTCTAACTGCTGGAATGTTCTTCCCTGAAGAAATCATTCAGTAACATGAGAAGTTCCAGGTAGTACATAACTGTCTTGCTTTTTGTTGAAATAGTCTTTGTATTCAAAGTTGGGAAATAGTTAAATAAATACGATTCAATCAAATGCAATGTAGAGACTACAGGTATTTATTAAAAGGATACAGTCATCATTAAGTGAAAAATAATTGACAATCACATTTAATTATGCTGTTTTTGGAAATATTTGGTAAGTCCTTAGAGGCAAAAACTGAAAAGAAAGATGGGAAAATTCCAATGTTTGTTTTGATCTATTGTCAAGTTCTAGATGGGTTTTACTTCCTTTCTTTTGTTCTTACTTCCTTCCATAAACATTTTTGTGCCCTTCGACATTCAAATACTGGGCGCAGGGGTGAGAGGGAGCCTTCTCCGGGTTGCTCCCAGAACAGTGAGAGACCAAGGTGATGGATGGTCCCAGAGTGCTGTGGGCAAGTGCAGAGCCATGAATCGGAGGACAGAGGGCGCTCGAGTGTGTCCAAGGAGCACGACGTCCCCACGTGTTCTGAGAGGAGGCGGCAGTTAGACTAAGACCTGAACCAAGTTCACTGGGTGAGCAGGAGCAGACGCAGGAGCAGAGCGGGATGTTTCACACACAAGGAGAAATGCAGGATGGAAGAATGTGGTCTCTGCATGAGAGACTCAGGACTTGAGACTGACTGGAATAAAACTCCATCCATCCACGCATCTCTCCACCTGTCTACACATCCACCCAGGTGTGCCTCTGTTCGTCTGTCTAGCATCATTCCTCCATTCTCCCAGCGGGTCTAGCCGTCCCCACAGACATCATCTTCTCTACAAACGCACCACCATTTGCTGTCGGTTTCTTGGAATTGGAGCAGGAAGTTGGGTGATTTGCCAACCTCTTTGCCTTTAGGTGGAAAAACAAGATTTCTCGTGCATAACATATAGAAGAGCTTCACACAATGTTAAAATTGAAAAGATTCCAAAATTCCTGATTTGGAAATGTACAGCAATATGTATATCTTCATCTCTCTGCTAAACCTCTATCGACCTGTATCTCTCTGTATGTCTGTACGTTTATCTGTCTCTGCATATCTATGTCCATATCTCTGTTTGGATCTCCCTGTATCTTTGTCTGTATCTCGCTATATCTTTGTATCTCTCTGTATCTTACTCTGTATCTCCCTGTATCTTTGTCCATATCTCTCTGTATCTTTGTCTGTATCACCCTATATCTTATTCTGTATCTTTCTATATCTTTATCCGTATCACCCTATATCTCTGTCCATATATCCTTATATCTTCATCTGTATCTCCTTATAGCTTTGACTGTATCACACTATATCTTTGTCTGTACCTCCCTAAATTCTTGTCTGTATCTGTCTGTATCTTTTTCTGTATCTCCCTATATCTTTGTCTTTAACTCTCTATATCTGTGTCTGTATCTCCCTAAATCTTTGTCTGTATCACTCCATATCTTTGTCTGTATCTCTGTCTGTATCTCTCTCCATCTGTGTACTCGTGTCTGTCTTATATCTACACTTGTCCCCATATCTCCACATACCTGTGTCTGCACTCTGCCCACACGTGTCATACATCCACACTTGCACCCGG
>CAUYSK010126044.1:10000-11171 GCA_963575035.1 Avahi laniger
TCAAGGGATGAGGAGAAAAAGTGGATTAGTGAGTAAAGCAGAGAGCCCCTGTTATTATGCATCTGGTCCGAGTCTAGAGAGCTGCGGGAGGACCTCTCTGCTCTACTCCACGCTGTTAGATGCCCAACGCTCGCCTTCTCCAACCTGGAAATCAGAGGTACTGGCCGCTGTGCTAACCTAGCAAGTTTCCAAGAGAACGTCAGTCTAAAATTTCCACGGGACCTTTGCAGAGAATGAAATGGTATTTTTCAAATGTTCACTAGGGGTAAAAACGAATAAACAAATGACTCCATGCTACTGCAAAACTGAGAAAAATTGGGCCAATGTAATTATGATATCTCTATTTACTGGATTAACAAAGTGCACATGCTTGGAAAAAAAGGTCAAGATATCATGTTTAAATCACTTAATTCAGGGATAATGGTGAAAGACATAAACCACCATTGAAAGAAAGTATGTAGATTCTAAGCTAAATGGAAAACTACAGGTATTTCTAACAGTGTTGTGCACTGTGCAATCAATACAGGCAGCCCCGGGCCGCCCCATTTATGGCACCCTGTACTTACGAATGGGCTCCCAAGGCTCACTATAAGGAAAATGTATCATTAAATAATTAAATTGATAATCCGGGACCTGCTTTCTTCCGTGAGTGTAAACAGACCGCCCGGCGTGAGCGGCTCAC
This sequence comes from Avahi laniger, assembly GCA_963575035.1. Classification (NCBI taxonomy): domain Eukaryota; kingdom Metazoa; phylum Chordata; class Mammalia; order Primates; family Indriidae; genus Avahi; species Avahi laniger. The sequence continues at coordinate 10,683 of CAUYSK010126044.1, forward strand.
CGGTGCAGCGTCTCTGCACTCGCGCCTGGTCTCTGCTTTCAGTCGCTTACGCACGGCACCGCTTTCCTCTTAACTTTTACATTCGATTTTGTGAGTCTGTGTCTGCCCTGACGACCAAGCCTGCAAAGCGAAGTCCACGGCGAGTCCAGGGGAGGCTGCAGCGAGGACAGAGGTGACGACGGTGGGAAAGAAAGTAGAAATAACTAAGCGTTTGAAGGCCAGACGCCACCGTGCACGGGAGACACCAGAGTTCAGCCGCTGACCATCAGGACAGCTGTAAAGGTAAAGTGAGAATACGGGAACGTGTGCCAGGCAGCGAGAGCGCCAGTCATCACTGAGCAGCACAGCGGGTTCATTGCCGGAATGGAAAGGCTGCCGTTGGTTTGGTTAAGAGCAAAGCCAGCCAACGCTCCCGTCAGCCTAGCATAGATGCAACATCAGGTGAGTGTTAACCTTTAATATTGCTTTTTGAAATTTCTCCTATCTCCT
>CAUYSK010126046.1:0-59902 GCA_963575035.1 Avahi laniger
GCAGGAGGATCACTTGAGGTCAGGAGTTCGAGACCAGCCTCAGCAAGAGTAAGACCCCCGTCTCTACAAAAAATAGAAAGAAATTAATTGGACAGCTAAAAATATATAGAAAAAATTAGCCAGGCATGGTGGCATGTGCCTGTAGTCCCAGCTACTTGGGAGGCTGAGACAGTAGGATCGCTTGAGCCCAGGAGTTTGAGGTTGCCGTGAGCTAGGCTGACGCCACGGCACTGTAGCCAGGCAACAGAGTGAGAATCTTGTCTCAAAAAAAAAAAAAAAGTTTGTTTTTATCATCACATTAACATAAAGGACAAATCACCACCAGCTTATGGGGAAGAAATAAATATTTTAAAAATATTATGAAAAAAATAGTTTCTGATACTGTCCAATGGATCTAGAAGAGAGTAGCATAACTCCGTTAGCTGTGCTAGCCTCTTTTCTTCAATATTGGAATAACTTTTGCATGTGAATTCATCATAATCAGTGATGCTCTCAACTTAATGCTTTTGTTAATATTGATAATATTATTGTTTATTCTTGTTTCACCACCATGAGCCATTCACCTGGTGTGGGTGACATCTTTACTTTTTTCATTGAAGTGAAAATTGACAGACTTTTCCTGCTTCTTTATTCCTGTAATGTTAATTAATATTTTGTAGTCTAGTACTTTAGCTTAAAAACTAATGTCTTATACTTGTACATTAAAGTAAAACACTTGACATACATATGAGTTTATGGAGTGTAATCTCTGTACACCTGAACAATGCAGTAACATGAAAATTGGGGATGATTTTGAAGGTGAGGAAATCACCTCTATAATCCTGAGTGTGTTAAACTATTGTTATTTTGTGACGCAGTAGCCTTTTTCTAAAAATAAAATTTATTGTGTATATTTAAGGTATAGAATGTGATAAGGTACACATATATAGTCAAATGGATACTATAGTGGAACAAATTAACATGTTCATGATCTCATAGTTACCCATTTTCTACCCCTTCCACTCCATGGCAAATCCATTAGTAAATTTACTAATTTAGCAAGAATCCTGAGTATAATATACTATTATTAATTGTAGGCTTCATGTTGGATATTCCAGCCTTTTCATCCTACATATTTGCTGCTTTGTATCTTTTGAACTGTATCTCCCCATTTCTTTCCCTCCGCATAACCACTGTTTTAGTTTCTATCTCTCTGTGTTGTATGTGATCTTTTAAAAATATTTCACATATAAGTGGGAGCATACAATATTTTTCTTTCTGTATCCAGCTTATGTCACTTAGCATAATATCCTCCAGAGTCATCCCTGTTATCGTGAATGGCAGGATCTCCTTCTTTTCTAAGACAGAATAATATTCCATTGTATACATTCATTTTTCTATTTCCAGTTGTCTGTACCCATTTGTCTGTTGATGGACACTTAGATTATTTTCGTATCTTGGCTCTTGTGAGTAATGCTGCAGCGAATGTGAGAGTACAGATATCTTTATGAGGTGGTGATTTCATCTCCTTTGGGTATATACCCAGAAAATGGATCGCTGGGTCATATGGCAGTTCCATTTTTAATTTCTTTAAGAACCTCCATACTGTTTTGCGTAATGGCTGCACCAGTCTGCTTTCTCACCAACAGTGTACAAGGGCTCATTTTTCTCCATGCTCTCACCAACACTTATCTTTTGTGTGTTTGATAATAGTTATATAGGATATTCTTGAAGTATTTAAAGAAAACATTCCTGGTCAGTATTTTCTGACTTTTCCCCCTTTAAGGCATATGTATTGCTTTTGTAATAAACAGAAGCATTAACAGAAACAATTGAATGACATTGGAAAAAAATTGAAGATATTGTAGAATTTACCATTTTGCTCCAGGTTTATTATTTTTGGTATAGATTTATATTACGGTTTCATTCATAATTTTAGTTTTTTTAAACTTAGAAGAGGAATGAGAATGTGAGAGACGGCTAGTGTATAATCATATGATATGACATTTGAATGGAAAAGGATTTGATTCAATTTTAGGCATTCGAGAAAGTCATTTGGCGCCTGCAGTAAGCTAAACACTATTCTGGCTATGTGTCTATGGTGATGATTAAGAGAGTCTCAGCCTTGTGTGGAGGAGAAATGAAATAAATAGTTTAAAAATAAAAACAGTATTTCAGGCTTGGCATAGTATCTCGTGCTTGTAATCCCAGGGACTCAGGGGACTAAAGTGGGAGGCTCACTTGAGGCCAGAAGTTCAAGACCAACCCGGACATCATAGCGAGACCCCATCTCTAGAAAAAAATGAAAAAAAATTAGCTGGGTGTGGTGATATGTACCTTTAGTCCCAGCTACTTGGTAGGCTGAGGCGGGAGGATCATTTGAGCCCAGGAGTTCGAGGCCACAGTGAGCCGTGATTGTGCCACTGCATTCCAGCCTAAGTGGCAGAGCAAGACCCTATCTCTTAGAAAAACCAAAACCAAAAAACAGTATTTCAGGTTGGGATAGGCTCAATGATAAGAAAATGAGGCAGGCATAAAATAACGGAAGTATTGAGGTCAGAGGAGGCCTGTTTTATGTAGTATGGTCTGGGAAAGCTTTTCGAAAAGGGCGTTGTTCGAACAGACTTGAATGCTGTGAGAGAGCAAAACTTCACGAAGATCCGGGGAATGGGATTGTGACGTTATCATGCTGCTGCACAGAGCACAAGCAAGAGATGACTGTGGGGACAATGGAGTCGAGAAGGGCTTGGATTCGAATTCTGTTCTGAAGGTAGAGTCAGTAGCCTTTGCAGATAGATTGAATGCGGAATGTGAAAAAAAGAGAGCAATTAAGGCTAATTCCTAGTTTAGTTTTGTTTTGGTTGGGGAGGGGCTGAGTATTGGGCCTACGTTGATACCTTGATACCATTTATCTGAGATGAGAAAGAACACAGGAAGAGTTTTTCTGTTTGTTTTGGGTGGGGTAGGGTGGGAGTGGGAATGGGAAATCAAGGATGCTGTTTGGATCATGCTTAATTTGAGATGCTTACTAGATAACTGGATTGATACATAAATGAGGTTGGAGTTTGGTATATAAATCTGGGAATCGTATACTGTAAATGGTATATAAAGCCATGGGACTAAAGATCAGCTAGGGATTGAGAGGAGACAGAGAAAGAGAGAACCAAGGACTAGGAGCCAGCAGAGGAGGCTGAACTCTGATCATCAGTGTACAGGTGGAAGGAGCCAGGAGAGTATGTTAGTGAAGGATGCGTTTCCAGAAGAGGGAGTGATCAGCTGTGTAAGTGCTGCTGAGAGATTGAGTTAGATGAAGACTGAGAACTGATCTATTGGATTTGTCAAGAGGGAACTGGTGGTGGTTCTTGATGAGCAGTTTTAGTGTAGAGGTGGGGATACAAGACTGATTTGAGTGGGTTTAAACAGAATGAGAGGCAAGTAAGTGAGACAGAGTACAGATTGCATTTTAGAGGAGGTTTGCTATCAAGGGAAGCACAAATGAAGCTAGAGCTGGTCTGGGTTGGGTAGAGAATCAAGGGAGAGTTTTTATTTTGTATTTTTAAGATGGGTTGTTAACTGCGTATTTGGATGCTATTGGGTCTGCTTCATTATAGAGGAAAAAATTCTTAGTAGAAGAAAAGAGGATAATCACAGAAACAGTATGCAAGAAGGGCTGGGGTCTCGCACACAAGCAGAGACATCAGACTTATTGGGGAGTAAGGACAGTTGATCTGTTTTAACAGGTTGGGAAACAAATATGTTAATACAGAACAGGTAGTTTGATATGGTGTAAAGAAACAGCAGTTCCCTTCTGATTGTTTCTGTTTTCTCAGTGAAATAAGAAGCAAGGTCACCTGCTGAGACCCTTAATTGGGGGAGGCCATGTTAGAATGATATAAAATGTTTTGTGTACTTTTATGTGTTTAATTTTCCTGTCCTCTTGAGGATATAGGTTTTAATTAATTATCACAAAATATAGAAAGCAAACAGGTTCTTTGGTTGTGTTCTCTTTGAAGTCTCTTTAATAATAATTCTGAATTACTTGATCTTTTTAATGTCAGCTCGGTTACCTTAGATAAGGATGGTCAGAGGACCAAATACAGTTTTGCTTCTGCAAGCATGTATCAGAGTTCTTCCAACTGACTGTGGCATCCTGTTTATGTACCATGGGTTAGAACCACTTTGATGTGGCTTCTGAGATATACAGAAGAAGGTTCAAAAGACTTTAGAGATGGCTACCACAGTTTTATTTCTCTTCCCCTTTTTGTTTGCTGGGAATTCTCTGGTTATTTAGTTTTAGAATTTTTTAATTTAAAATATTTTATTTTTAACCCTTTTATTATAAAATACAATAAAAATTTGAAAAATCATAAAAAAGTTTATAGGTTAGCAAATCATTTTAAGTTAAATATCCTTGTAACTACTACTCAGTTGAAGAAATAAAACATTGCCAGCCACTCTGGAAACCCTTTTATGTTCCTCTTGAAATCACAGCTCTCTTCCTACTTCGGTAAGTAACCATTATTCTGACTTTTATAATAATCACTTCTTTATGTTTCCTTGTGGTTTTTTCCCCTGAAGTGTTTGTCCTTAGACAACAAAGTCAAATCTTGCTCATTTAAAAAAAAACCTGATATATATTTTAAATCTCTCTTAATCTATAAGTTCCTCTCCATTTCTTTATAATTTACCTGGGCCTTTTGGCCTCTCACCTTTCTGTAGTCTGTATTTTGCTGATCGCATATTCAAAGGTGCCAAGATCATGATTGGCTGAGGATTGGCTTCTTTATGGGATAAGGTTGCTGGGGTTTTAGGTGTGGTTTTTAGCCGTATGGTGGCTTTAAGTCATTTGGTGGCACTGTTCTGCTTGCCTGGTTGCAGTGCTAATGCTTACAGGTCCATTTATAAGAACTTCTGCTTTTATATTTAGAGCTGTCCATGTGATCTCAACTTGCGGGTGACTCTGGAAACCAACTGCTGTGGGGGCTCAGGGACTAAAATTATTATCTATCCATCCTTAATTATGGAAGTTTGCTTTCTCAGCCCCTTTCACCTTTGATTATGGCTTTTCTTTGGAAATATCACTTTTTAAAAGTTTTACACAAATTACCCCACGAGTTGGGTTGTTCATGGTCCCTTTCGTAGTTTTCCATCTGTGCCATGGGTTTACTCTCATTTGTATGTATATTTTTGTCTCTTCTGTGGAATTCTGGGAAGAAACAAAGGTATGGGCTTCTGTTCATTTGGTCATCTTCAATCCTCCACTGGGATAAAACTACATAAATTGGCTTTACCTTTTAGAAGGATTTAGAAGATAGCAAAGTCCCATACTTATTTTTTTGTATTTTACATAAGGCTATAGTCACAGGAGCTACTGTGGTCCAGTTATAACTTGTTCCTCCACAGTGATTTTCTGTAGTAATTCTCTTGTTTTGTTCAGGTCCCATTCCTTTTGTTTCTAGCTTCAAATTAAGAATTTTTATATTATTTATGGGATTATAACAGTTTCATTCTCTTCATGTATAAAAATGCAAATAATATGTAGGCCCTTGATTATTAGTCTGAGATTAAAATGAAGTGATATTAGCCTAATAGAGTGTTGATTTTCTGTCTGTCATATTTGCATGCATGTGCATGTGTATACATGTATGTACATACTTATATGCATTAGTAAAATATACAGTTACTTAAAGGAATTAACTGATTAATTTCAGTAGAATTCAGAGAAAAATCTCCAAAGAGAAATGGAGCTTTTAAATTAACCATGAATGTCAGCTTGCCCTAATGATTGAAAAAGCATCCCAAGAATCACACGCTTTGTTTGTACACATAAAGCCCAATGGATAATTAGTGGAATTATGTAGTTAAATCAAACCAAATCTATATTCTTCATCTTTAGCTTATATAATTTTTGACTCCAAATATTTTATACCTGCTAAATAGTGATTGCTCAATAACTATTAGTTGATTAGATAAAAATTTCCTGTTGCTGCAGTCCTATTTTTCATTTTTCATGTACACATATTTATTTATTTAATTTTAATTTTTAGCCTTTTTATTGTTCTAGCTGTTCCTCAGGGGGATGACAACAGTGAGCCTAGAAGAGGCATTCTGAACATGTTATTTTCCAAAGCTAATGTGGCTCAATCCTAAGTCCCTTTCTTTATGATTCTGCCAAGCTTGAGTTTATTCTACGTAATGGACATGGCAATAATGAAAGAAAAACCTGGTATATTATGGTATGCTTTGGTTTGTTTAGGTTCTGTTGTTAAATGGTGAGTGTAATTCTCTTGGTTATTTCAGTTGATAATTTGAATTGATGTTAGTGTGAGTTAGTTTTTTGGCTGGCATTGCAAACAATAGAAACTTGACAGTTCCCCGGTTCCAAGATGGATTCTGTTTATCCATTTATGTTGGTATTAGAGCGTTTTCACACAGAATAGTTGGCAGTATCTGTTTTACAAAATTGCTGTGCTCTCTGAGATTAGAACTCCAAGGTTTGTCTGTGTCCAGCTATGTTGACTATTGTAAAAAAGAAAAAATCCCCCCTCTAAATTAAAGTTGCATTATATTGCATAGCTTTGTGATGAATGCCATTCTGATCTTAGGTCAGATAAGTTACAAACCAATAGCTTTATTACTTTTCTGAGGATATGATGAAAACAGAAGTTGTGTTTTTTTGTTGTTGTTATTTTTTAAGGAGGAGAAATGGAGGGGGCAAAAGGAAAGGGTTGGAGGGAAAATGGCACTGTTTCAACCTAAAAAAATAATTTTTTAAGAATATGATAATCTTATAAACTATTTGATTTGTGAAAATGATAATAAATGATAATAAAGGATTTACCATAAAATTCAAACATAGATAAATGGCATTGATGCCAACCAAATATATCTCATCTGATTGGATTATCTGCATTTCAGATGATGAAAAAACATGGACTCCTTTTTAATGATAACCTCATTAAATTTTAAGAGACGAAGCTGGCTGTTAATCACAACTTACCTAGTAATTGATTCTATTGTTATTTTTTGGCATTGGCTTTTTTTTTCATTTATCAAATTGCAGATTTCTTGACAATGTATTCTGTGTTATGTAAAGTGAATCATATCTAGGCATTACCCTCAAGGAGGTTATGGTCTAATAGGGGACAGATGTCCATAGAAAAAACTAGTGTACTATAAATCAATGCAGAATGTTTTAAATCATTTGCCTTAAGAACAGTCCAGATAATTTGGGACAGTGATACATTCTGAAATAGCTAGTTCACCAAGAGCATGTTAAAAAGGAGTTCTTTAAAGTATCCTAAAATACTGATATTCTCTACTTCTTGCCCCTCCAAGTGAAACCTGCTGATCCTGCAGGACTTACAACTTGCTGAAGCCCAGTTGAGGCAGCTTTGAAGGAAGTTAATCTCTTCTTTTGCCTCTGTCCAGTAAGTGGGGGATTGCATGACCATGAAACTTAGCCAAGGAGACAACCCCTGCAGATTCTTATCTTTCCCAGGGGTCAAGTGTCTTTTGCTTTGCCACTTTTTATTTTATTTTAAATAAGAAAGAGTTTTTCTGTTACTCCCTTCAAGGGATCAGCTTTTATATTAATACCTCTTTTGAAAAGTAACTTTGAAAAAGATGTAAAAAAAAAATCTTTGTAAAACTTTTTAGTGACCTTTTATAAGTCTAAAATGACTTTTTATTCAGATTATATAACCAATTCTAAATATGTCTGGGTCTTCCACCAGAAACCAGGTTGGGATCTAATAGTATTCCAGCTCAGATAGCATTCAGGTAGATGGAGCTAGAAATAAGTCCAAGTACACATTTTCCTTCAGGACTTTTTAACACTAAACCAGAAAATTAGAAGTATCTTATAAGCCTTATCCCTTTAATTAATTAAATTCTTGATAGGAACGAGAACTGTAAATTTCCTCCTCCTCTACCCAAAAATATAACATAGATACATGTCCTCATTTAATTTTAGTCATTCTTGGTGAATGTGATAATTAAAGTGTAATAAGGTATGCAAATTGGATGGCAAATTCAATAAAGGTAACAGCTGATTAGGCTTCTCTTCTCATTGTCACTTTATGAAGGTCTTCTGATATATGCTGATGTACTCTTGAGTTTCCTTTTTTTTTTTTCTCGTTTTCTTTCCTCTCATTTTGCCCTGTTGAAGGATATTACCTTCTATAGTATTGTTGTGAGTAGAGTATCAGGATATTGGTCTTAAGGGAGGTGAATTAATTATAGATTTGGTTTTTCCATTTTATGGGAATAGGAATATACAGTACATGCCATATACTGTGGGTTATTTCTTTATGTTAATCCCTTTAAGAAAGGAGTGCTTTACTTACTCCAGCTTGCTTAACAAGAAGAAAATAATTGATTCAAAAGCTATGTGCTGTGCATGGTGAGTTTTGAATGCACCAAGGTGTTATATATATAGTAGTCTGACTTTGCCTTGGTTCTTAAAGTTACATAAAAATAACATTGAACTTTAAACTTTATGATATAGGGGAGGAAAAAAAGCTCTTCCTCTACCCTTTTGGTTCAGTAGCTGGGTCTGAGAATCAAAATGATAAAAGACAGATTAACAGGAGCAAAAATCATGGTACAATTACATATGTATGTATGGGATTTCACAAAGACATATAACTCAAGGAGGGAATTGGAATTTGGGGCTTTTGCACCATCTTCACAGAGGGGATAACTTATAGAGATAGAGAAGTGGTTAGATAAAGGAAGAAGGGTGTGGGGCTTCAGGAGAGGCTAAATTGTGGGACAGTGACTGAAAAAGATATGGTAAATAAAGGTCATTTGTAGGTTTTTAATGCAAATTAGAGTGTTCTTAATTGTTATGAGTTGTCTCCAGAGTAGTTCTATTCCTGGTACTGGAGAGGGAGACACCTTTACAAATGGAAATTTACGTCCTGCTTTTTAGCCAGAGAGCTTTTCCCCTGTGTCTGTGGTTTCTTAAATGCCTTCAGCTCAAAGTAATACTTATGCTATTACGGCGTATTTTTGGGTGAAATATTCTGGTTCCCTTCCAAGGGGAAAAAAGTTCTTAGGTGACTGATAACATTACACTAGATTTTATGAAAGCTGTTAATCTTCCATTTGGGGCCTGCAAAGACACCTGTATTTGAACTCAGAACACTAATTTTCTTCTGTAGTATTTCATTTAAAAAATACACTAGGCTGGACGTGGTGGCTCACGCCTGTAATCCTAGCACTCTGGGAGGCCAAGGCGGGTGGATTGTTTGAGCTCAGGAGTTCGAGACCAGCCTGAGCAAGAGCGAAACCCCGTCTCTACTAAAAATAGAAAGAAATTAATCGGACAGCTAAAAATATATAGAAAAAATTAGCCGGGCATGGTGGCGCATGCCTGTAGTCCCAGCTACTCGGGAGACTGAGGCAGTAGGATTGCTTGAGCCCAGGAGTTTGAGGTTGCTGTGAGCTAGGCTGACGCCATGGCACTCTAGCCCGGGCAACACAGTGAGACTGTGTTTTAAAAAAAAAACACAAAAAAACAAACAAAAAAAATACACCAGTTTTAAAGTATGTTTTATAATGTGTACAGTATATTACTATAATACTACATGTATGATTTATATACAGTTGTATTAATATATATTAATATTTGGTGTACATCAGGTTTTTTTTAAAACTGGTGAGTGCCTTCATAAAATGTCTAGTGGCCGCTGGTCTGTGAACTTATTTGTACTTACTAATGTACTAAACCTTTACTTAAAGCGTTCATTTGTATTTCTATATAATTTGCTTATTTCATTTTGGGGAGGTCCTTTTCAACTTTCTGTTTATTCTTTGAAGCACAAATTTCTCTTGGTATGACAGGCCTCTAAGCCTATATTGTATACATAACAGGCATAAAATAAATATTTGATGAATGAGTTTGCAAAAATCATACATAAAATGAAGTTGTTGATTTTCATCATTTACTCCAGAAATTTTCATAGATTCATTGTATAGCAGGTAGAAATGGCCACGGTAGATTGAGTAGACAGGTAAGAAACTGACATATTGAGAAGTAATAGCTGACACCTGCAAAAGAAAGAGGAGAATCAATATATATGGCCTACTGAGATTATTTATTATGGGGCCATACAGCCTTACGAATCTTGGTAGCCCCTAGCTTAGGGCATTATTATATTGAAGCAAAGAGCAGTGATGGATGACTTCCAGTACCGACTCTGTCTTTACCTTGACCTGAAACAATCCATTTAATCTTTCTGATCCTCAGTTTCCTCTTTTATAACATGAAATGACAGGGCTAGAAGGTTGTGGACGTCTCCTACAGATGTGAAATTCTATATCCGCAGTGATTATCTAAGGCAATCAACTACAGGTTCAATTAGATTTGCTGTATTCTCTGTAATAAGAAATGTGAGCATGTCATATATCTCAGAACCATTTCCTTTAGAATGATTACATTTTTTTTTTGGCCAAAATAATTTGGGATGCAAGTCTGTGTAGGGTATAAAGCTTTCTGAGGTTAAAGGAGGCAAATTAGGATAAATAAGTGGAAACTATATGGACTTAGAATTTAATAATAATAATGTATGGTGTTCTGTGATTAAATAGGAAATTTTGAAGTAATGAACTCCCCGTATCTGAGAAACTAAAGCAGAAACACATGGCCATTTACAAGGGATATTGTAGAAAATATTGACCATTTGGGTAAAATCTGTTCAATTGGGCAACCTTCCTACCCAAGAGCAGCTCTACTAATATTGGGGAGCTCTTTGAGGTTACCTAAAGCAAGTTAGGAAGGTATAGAGGGAGGTACTGTGTATGACACACATGTCTTCTTAGACTGGTCTTGATCTTGGGATGATGCCTCTGTGGAACTTGTCAGGAAGCCTTACCACAGCTTCTGGGGGTCTCTTTCCCCTTGTTCTGTTTTGGTATCCAGGATTTAACAACAATGTTGGACTTTCTTCTTTATTTTCTTAATGTCTTATCCAACAAAGGTAGTTACTTAAAATTTGGAACATTTCCTTTCACAGTTTATTCTGTGCATATATCTTCTTAATACCTTCTTTATAAAAATGGGACATAGTTTACATCCTGTTCTATATATATATCTTGCCGCTTCCTTGTAACCATATATTATGGATATTTTTTCTTGCCGGCACTTGTAGATCTCCATAATTCTTTTAAATAATAGCGAATGTTTATAAAGTACTTACTATGTGCCAGTGCTTTTAAAAGTGCTTTTCACGTACTAACAACATTTAACCCTCACAACCTCACGAGGCGGGAACTTCTGTTGCAGATGAAGAAGTAGAAGCAGAGAGATGTTAAGTGATTCCCCGATGGTTACATAGCAGATAACAGACTCGGTATTGGAACCCAGGCAGTCTTGCTAGAGTCTGTGCTCTTAACCATTTCACTGCCTCGCTTCTCCTGTGACTGTGGGTTCCTTCATATGCCCGTGCCATGATTCGTTTTAGTTACTCCTCACAGTTGTGCTTTTAGTTTCCTCCCCTTTCCTTTTCGATACTGCAGTGTGCTAGGCATGTTCTAGGTCTGGTAATACCGCTGTGAGCCACAACACAAACATCCCCATCGTTATGAAATTCACAGTGGAGGGTGGGACAGAGGAGGTTGGAGTCAGACTATTAAAGAGTTAAATAAGAAAATTATATAGTAGAAGAGCAGGAGAGAGGTAGTATGAAAAACAAATAAAGCAGGGAAGCAAACTGTGGTGTTGCTGTGGGGTGTAGCAGTTTTAAACAGGGTAGGGAGGTGACATGTGAGCAAGGTCCAGGCAGGTGGAAGGAAGTGAGCCATGTGGACATCTGTCAGCACAGGAAGTGGCAGGTGCCAAGGCCTAACGTGGGTGCACGTGTGGCGTTTTACAGGAATACTTAGGAAGCTTGTGTGGCTGGAACAGAGTGTGTGAATAAAGAATAGGAGGGCTTACAGGAGACGAGGCAAGGAGGGACTGATGCTCGGGTAGTTAGAGCCTTGTAGGTCATTCTTGAGAACTTTCGATCTTTGTGAGATGGTGATCCATGAGAAGATTTTTAAATTTTATTTTTTATTTTTAAAATTGTATTTATTATTATTTATTATAATTGTTATATCATGCCCTAAAAAGGAGGTAACATCAGAAAAGAACACCAGGCTTGAAATCAGTAGGCGTGACTTTTAGTCCTAACTGAGCCATGCCCTGCATATATGCCTTAATAATGTTGGCCAGTTTACAAAAAGAAGATTCCATTATTCCATGTTCAGGCTTCTTCCAAATGTAAGAACTACAAAAGAGTTAATATGTATACAGAGAATGAGAAAGAACCCCACACTCAGTTATACATGTATATGCATAGATACAGACTTAGAAAGATAAAACCTTGTAGTAACTTATATTTAGAAAAGGTTCCACAAATTTGGGGGAAAACGAAGGACACAAATTATTAAAGAAAAAAGTATGAAAAACTAACATTTCTCCATGAGAAGATTTTGAGGAAAGGGGTGCCGTGTTCTGGCTTCTTTTTGGAACAGGTCCCTTGGCCTGCTGTGTTGAGACTAAGCTATAAGGGAATAAAGGGGAAGGCAGCAGGGGAGATGTGTTACGGTGTAGACGGGGTGGTAGCAGTGGAGGCGGTGAAAAGCGGTGGGAACCTGGACATGTTGCCAAGGTGCAGTCTGCAGAATTTGCTAATGGGTTGGCCGTGAGGGAACAAATTCCAAGAGTTTTGGGAAGAACTGGAAAGATGGACTTACTGTTGACCGATTTGCCGTGAATTTACACAAGTGTCTTGATACTGAATTTTTGATTCAAAGAACAAACCAATGGCCTTCAGTAGTTCAGATACAGCTTTTCAGCCACTAGTCTTAGAAGCCAGATAGTATGTTTGCATCATTATCTTGAAGTATTGGGTTTCACTTTTTTTTTTTTTTCTTTTTGAGACACAATCTTGCTCTGTTGCCCGGGCTAGAGTGCCGTGGCATCAGCCTAGCTCACAGCAACCTCAGACTCTTGGGCTCAAGTGATCCTTCTGCCTCAGCCTCCTAAGTAGCTGGGACTACAGGCGAGTGCCACCATGCCCGGCTAATTTTTTCATATATATACATTTTTAGTTGTCCAGATCATTTCTTTCTATTTTTTAGTAGATACGGGATCTCACTCTTGCTCAGGCTGGTCTTAAACTCCTGACCTTGAGCGATCCACCCTCCTCGGCCTCCCGGAGTGCTAGGATCACAGGTGTGAGCCACCGCACCTGGCCGGGTTTCACTTTTTAAAGAAGCAGAAACATATGTCATAGAGGCAAGCTGGCTTTCCAGGTGATATAACTAGATGTTGTCAATAATTTTCAGGGTATGAAATGTTCAGTTTTGTAGGTTCAGGAGGTCGATTTTGTAGGTTTACCTGGAGTTAAATGGGCCCATGCACCAAACTCAGAGTAACAGGTCTCACCAGTTCAGTTTGTCATGGAGGCCCATGAGACCATAGCCACCGGCAACCAGCCCCTCAGGATGACAGGGATCGCCCCCTGCCCCGCAGCCAGGGCATCTGGGGAAATGCCAATTTCCTGACTTGCAGCCAGCCTCGCAGTATTCAGCGAGAAGCCTCTTCCATTAAGCCTAAGGAATCATTCCTATTGTCTGCACTCGGTTCCCTTTGGAGCCATGAGACTAGTTAAACCCAGTTCTTTAATCTTTTTAAACTATGCTTCTCATCCTCTATCCAGCGTGCAAGCTCCACAGCCACCATTTGCTGATTTTTGCTGGTACTTCCTTTGACTACTTCCCATCATTTCACCTGCAGCTTCTTTTCAAAACATTTTTGTACATCTCATTGAACTTCCCTTTCTGTAACGGACCAACTTTCCTTTCACCTCTTCACAGAAGCCTATGTCCTTATAGATTTCATTTTTTTCCCCCTTAAAATAAAGCCACAAAGTTTTCTTCAAACAAAATCTTTCACAGACCCTTACTGCGTAAAGTGAATGAATGCACAGTAATGGGTTGCTCTGTGGGTGGAGGAGGACTCTGCTCTCAGCTGCTCAGCCCTCCCAGTACCACTGACCTGGTCCCTCAGGAGCCTCAGTGGGAGTCAGAGTGATGCAGCCCTGCTTTCAGGAAAAGCCACCTCTTCTTCTTAACTCTGATATCCTTGGGTCTCTTGACAGAGGTGCATGCTGACTGCCCTATAGGACTACTCGCAGCTCTCCTTGCTACCTCTGGATCTCTGTTCTTCCTTTTCACTTGAAAACTTGACTTCTAAAGCACATTTCTTCCTCCTTGCTCTAGACCGTGAACTTGAACTTGAGACCAGTGACTATCTTTTTATCTTTGTTTTTCCTTGTGTCTGGCATGTGGTATGTGGATGAATGATAGAATGAAAACTCAAAATGCTAGATTATTGACTTTTTAATAAATAATAGTTCTTATAAGTACTGACAATAAGTCCAATAAAGGAAACCAATGGACCCTGGACTCAAAGGGGGATTTCTTCACTGGTTTTATATGATGGCCTCATCAGGGTATGGTAGGTTGTTGTATGTCAATATGCTTAAATGACTGTTTGTGTCTAAGAGGGTTGGCTATTTTGATCATCTGCCTAGGGTGCCTACTCTGCTTGCTAGTGTCACTGACATTGAGAAAGTTTTACCCTTTGGATTCCTCTTTATTAAGTGTACGGAAGAATATTCTCCTTGCTACAACATTCTTTCTTCACATGAGGCATAAAATGTGCCATTATGTTCTAGTTTTGTTAGTTAAAATAACATACAATCTTGCGATCCTGAGATCAGAGCCCAGTTACTTTGTATTTGCATCTCTCCATACATCCCCAGTTGCCTATATGAATACATTTAGATGGATTATTTTTTCAGACTGATATAAACCTATTAGTCTTAAGAGTAAGTTTATTTTCAACTATTTGCAGCTCGTAGTCTAACTCTCCAAGTTCTGACGATAGGATCACGTAGGTAGACAGTTACATTGGTGCAAACTATTTCCTCCTTGACTGCTTTCAAAATTTAGGAAAGCCATTGTGGTTAATGAGTTATATCAAAAGCATAGCTTCTTAGTTGTTTTCTCTTACATTATTTGCATAGGTGTTTTCATGTGTTTCATATAGCTGCATACGTACCCATCAGTACTTAAAATATAGGTGTCCTTTCATTTGAATATTTGAAAGCAGAGAATTCTCACATGCAGAGTAGTGAAGACTGCTTGCTTTGTACAAAAACAGACTGATTTGACCCTCTTTTTGGTGCTGTTGTGAGGAAACATTTTTCTAAGTGTATCAGTATGCATTTAAAAAATTAAAAATCAGATATATATTTAAAAAACACTTTTTTTTTTCATGAGAGAAGATCTTTAAGAAGTAGGCATTCTACTCATACTCTACTCCTTCAGTTGGCCCTGTGGAACCTCAGATGTGGAATCATCCCTCTCTGGTATACATGGCTTTCCACATATAAATGGACCTACGCCACTGAAAGCTGTGTTGTTCAAGGGTCAACTGTATTATGAGTATTTTTATTTCAGTTAAATATCAATTTGCAAGAAAGATATAAAAAGTAAGAGAAATGAACATGGAGAAAGAAGCAACATTTTCTCTTTACCTGCCACTTGTAGAGAACTGTGTTTTTTTGAAATACCTATGAACTTATTACTCTTCTGTTGGACTGTTATTTTGTTCACAAGACTCAGGAAAATAAGAACCATCAAATATTGAATTGTTTTTACTTTAAAGACATTCAAAAATTATAGCCCTGTAAATTTCTTTGCTCTTCTAATAAATAAATGTTTGCTATGGTGTTTATTACATAGTCAAAACCTGTTTGATTCATGTTCTGAAATGTAACCTTCAAGGAACCAGGAGATCTTGGGTGCTTATCCCAGCTCCAGCACTAACTCCAGATAGTGTGGGACTTTGGGCCTCAATCATTGTATCTTCTTGAATCTTAATTTTCTCATCTGTGAAATAAAGGAATGATATTATGTCACCTTTATGTATTTTTTTATTATGCTATGAATTTAAGATTCTATGCAAATTAGTTCTTACATTTGATGCTTGGAAGAAAAGAGGGAAAGGCCTCTTTATGTTTTCTGTATTACTCGAGTTAATGCTCTAGACAAGGATACATCTCTTTTTATTTAGAAATATGTTCCAAGAAAATATGAACCATTATATTAAATTAACTTTAATTCAGTTTTTATTTTAACTAACATTTCAAGGCTATCTGGAAATTCATATCATCTTAAACTTTCTTAAGGTATTAATATTATCAGCATTCATATTTTGAAGGATAATAGCTATTAAAAACATGTCTGTGTCAGGCACATTTTTTTGTTTGTTTATTTGTTTGTTTCCAGAGCTGTATTAGAAGATGTCAGGCACATTTTTAAAGGGAAAATTCTTTTCAGGTTTTTATTAACCTGAACAAAGCTTATTAAACAAACAGAGTGGTATGTAAGAAGGGAATGTTTAGAACAAAAATACTCTGAGAATTTGCATTAAAGCTTTTGCTACTTTATTTGGTCACATATAAAATGTGCTATTACTATTCCATGACAGGTAGGAGTTTTGGCTTATAGTTCTGGTCTCTCCTAGCATTTTAAAACCAAATTTAATGAAAGCACAAAATAATATTTTTAATAAATTACTTAATCGTGCATTTCAATTTTGAACTTTTCCTCTTAGTTTTATGGTGTCCTTACTCCCTTAAAATCAGCCTTGGCCTGTTTCATGTCCTAATCTGGTGTTTATAATGTCACCAGAACATTTTCCCTGGGTTGTTATATATTAACTGTACTGTTTTCAAATATTCTGCACAACTAACTACATAATGGTTATTACCTTGTTGAAGTACCATTGTGTTAACCACAATTATTATCGTTATTGTTGTTGTTGGTATTTTTCCTCTTTTTGGTTTTCCGTAGTGTTATTTTTATCCCATGGAAATGTTTCTACTTAAAGAATCACAGTGTTTTGCGTTCAAATGGATTCTGTCCACATCCTTAGGGACTGCTGCATCTACTGTCATCACCCATCGCTTTGGAAGAACATTTCCCAAATCCACCTCCATCTTAATTCCCAGCCAGCTGACTTGCATTTCCAGAGATTTGATGGACATTACCAGAACCCCAAATTTAGTGTCCTAGGTGAATTTATTACCTTCTATCCCGATACTCAGTCACTTCTGACAGCTGGTGACACTACTGTTCTTCTCTTTTCTTAGGCTGAGGATCAGCAAACTATGGCCCACAGAGCAAATCTGGCTTGCTGATTGTTTTTGTAAATAAAGTTTTATTGGCACACAGAAACACCCATTTATTTAAGTATTGTCTAAGATTTCTCTTACATTCAGGGGACACAGTTAAGTAGTTGCAACAGAGACCTATGACCAGTAAAGCCTAAAGTACTTCCTGTCTGGCCCTTTGTAGAAAAATTTGCTGACCCTTGCTTTAGACTTTGATTCCTCCATTGGGATTTCCCAAGTATATTGTAGTAAGAGAACTAGTCTCCTTTTATTTAATCATCTTTTTAAAACAAATCTGTCACATGCATTCTGGCTCTCATATCCTTTTGTATATGATATTACATTAATTTCCCCACCCCTTGGCTTCTTTTCCCCTTGTATTTCATTTTGCGCTATGCTACCAGTGTCGTGTTCTCGAAGTTTGGTTCCACTCTGTGTCCACTCTGCCACCAAAATTTAAGAGGTTTCCTCATTGCTCACTAAATTAGAGACTCTCCAGACTCTTCCTTAAGTCTTCTTCCATAATATAATCCCTATCGTTCTCCCATATACAGAACTGCTTTCTATACTATAATGAAATACCTTCCCCTTCTTGTCTTTCTTCATGCTGTAACAACTGCCTGGAGCTTTCTCTGCCTCCATTTCTATCCTCTCCTACTCCTGTCTGCCAATAAAATCCTCCCAGATTTCTTTGTGAAACCTTTTTCTGTGTGTTTTTTTTGTGTATACACACTCTTTTTCCCTCCGTGGCATGTTAAACAGTTCTCTGTCACTGAGGGCATCTTACTTGATGCTGTGTTTGTGTTCTTTTACATCTCCATGTTATAAACCATAAACTTGTTGAGTGCAAGGTGCTTCACTTCCTCATCATTATGTTCCCTTAAACACTTAACATAATGTCTTAGATGTGTTTAATAAGTAATTGAATTACATTATAGAAAGCAGGCTTTTTCATTTGGATTCAATTATCAGTGATCTCAGAGTCTCTCTTGGATGTTGGGCAGTGATTCTAGGTGTTATAACTAAAGTTCTTGAAGAAACTAGATTTTAACTTCTTTGTATAGATTGCTAATGAAAATGGAAAGTTTTTTTTGTTTGATAAATAATTTCACATTTACTATAAGAAAAGTATTTATGTGTGGTGATGTGTTTGGTACTGATAAGAAAAGTAAAACCAAGGGGCAGAGCCAGGCAATAATTCTCTTGACTGTTGTTATGCGGTCTACTAAAGTCAGATTTTCAAAAGTTCATTAAGTTTTTTCAGGATCCCAAGTGGAAAAATTATATCAAAGTGCTCTAAGAAGTTATTGAAATGAAGCGTAGGTGTTGTTAAAATGATATTTTTTACTCTGCCTATTCTTGCATTTACTCATTCTCTGCATACTTCCCAGAAGATTTTGATGTGGCTATTTATCACACAGAGCTTATCCTATTAATCCCAATTTGTTGTTAATTTATAGTTCTGAATTTGTACTCTTGAAAAAGTTGACAAAAACAAAAAAGTGTGAAAAATGTGGAGACTTTTCATAGTTGTGTCATCTAAAGTCACACATCTAGAAAGTGGGCTGCTGATACCCTCAGCTTTCTCATTTGGCTTCAGAAACCTAGAGATTGCTAGGGGGCACCAGGGACCCAATTTGGTGCATAAAATACAATACCCCAAGACTCAACAATAAAAATAATCAAAGCAACAGAACACCCCAAAACACATATAACATTAAACAGAATCGAAGACTTGAAAATTTAATTTTAAAATGAGCAAAGGGTATGAATAGTTTCTAGGAAAAGATATAAATTCTGCTTTGTTCACTGCTGTCTTCTAGGACAAAATCTATGGTTGCTCTATACGTTGCATGCACAAATGAATGAATAATGTCCACATAAAAAAATATATTGCCACCTCCCATCTTGAGTGAAGAAATGCTTAATAAAATAACTAGATAATGTATACCTTTGAACCAGCCTTTCTACTTCTTAGAATTTAAGCTAGGAAAATAATTACACAAATGAGCACAGATTTCACATCTAGGTTTCTGTAATCCAGAAATACTTCTCAAATATTCATGTGTGTGTGTGTGTGTGTGTGTATGTATAAATAAATATATAAACACAAGTCTGTTTGCAAATATATGCTTGCATACGTGAGGGATTCTGGAGTGTGGAAGTGAGCATCAGCAGTCAGTAACTGTAGGTTTTCTCTGGGGAGCAGGACTAGGGAGATGCGGGGATTCCCAGGATGTAGGGTATTATGCCTTCTGTTTACTCTCCTGTCTGAATTTTCTTAAGGTATGTTTTACTCTTATATTGGACAAAACAAGGAAAGAATATATTCAGTTTTAGGCATATTTTCATTAATATTTAAAATAAGTAACTTATTTGAAGGGTTAGTTTATCTTTGTGAAAAATATGATTTTGAAGAATGATTCATATCCTTATGAGTCATGTATAAGTGATTTTTTTGTTTGGTTTTGTAATGGGATGATAATGAACGACATTATCAGATTGGACTGCTATTGTGTTCATTTATTTATTTATTTATTTTTTCGAGACAGAGTCTTGCTCTGTTGCCCGGGCTAGAGTGCCGTGGCGTCAGCCTAGCTCACAGCAACCTCAAACTCCTGGGCTCAAGCGATCCTCCTGCCTCAGCCTCCCGAGTAGCTGGGACTACAAACATGTGCCACCATGCCCGGCTAATTTTTTCTATATATTTTTAGCTGTCCAATTCATTTCTTTCTATTTTTGGTAGAGACGGGGTCTTGCTCTTGCTCAGGCTGGTCTCAAACTCCTGACCTTGAGCAATCCACCCTCCTCGGCCTTCCAGAGTGCTAGGATTACAGGCGTGAGCCACCGTGCCCGGCCTATTGTGTTCTTTAATGTATGATAAATAAAGTACAGAAGTCTAATTATAATATACTTTTCTTTAAGCAGTTATAAGAAAATCCTGTTTTGTGCTAGATGGGCCTATTATAATATTATTTTTTATGTGCACTGTCATAAGAGTTTATGTGCACTGTCAGCAGTTTCCAAGAGTATACTTGTGAGCAAAAGAATTCACACTGTTTTTTCTTTAATCTTTTAGAAAAGCTCAAGAGGAGAACAAGAAAGTCGTGCTGGCTGGATGCGTTCCTCAAGCCCAGCCTCGGCAGGACTACCTCAAAGGACTGAGTATCATCGGGGTGAGCTTGGACCTGATGGGAAAAAAAGAAAATCACATATTGTTAACATATATAATAGCTCTACATTTTATTTTCTATTTCTAGGTTATTTATAAGCTATGTTACACTTACAGCTATCCTAAACGTACTTTCATTATGGCCCCTGAAACTTTGTCATGTCCGTGTAACTTTTAGCGCAAAACGTGTTCTAGGCTCTCTCGTTAAGAAAGAGTAACGAGATAAAAGGCTGTAGTATGGAATTTACATCCCCTAATAACCTGGTCTTTTTCTGGCTGCCCATTATTATTTCTTTCCACATCATTCCAATTTTCTCACCTACCGAACTACTTACTTGTCGTCCCTAGTGTATAGATGCCTTTTTTGGAATGCCCCACCTCTCTGCACCCACCCCTACGTCTCAGCTCCAACAGAACATTCTGTAAAGCCTTCTCCGAACACTCTGTGTAGTTCTTCTCCAGAATCCTGTCTCTGGGTTCCCTTTGCTGACGGTGCAGTTCCTGTCGTTTGCTCTCTTAGCACAGAGTTCTGATTTTAGGTTTACTTATATGATTCTTTGAATAAAACTCCTTTATTTAAATTGTTAGCCTCACTAGGACAGCTTTTTAGTCTTTTTTTTTTTTTTTCCAAACTCTCACCATGTTTCTCCAGCCTTTTCTGCAATGCCTGACACAACATAGGCACTCCTAAGTATTTGTTGATGGACTGAAAGAATCTTCCTACGTTTTTCTTGTTGGCATGCTGTTTTTCCTTTGGGGCAGGCAGCTCTCTGAAGTCAGGAGACTACTGTCTGTTCTCTTATTTTTTGTAGCCAATCACTATTCCCAAAATGCCCTGTGGTCGTTGGCCTTCAGTCAATATTTGTTGACCAAATGGTGGTGCTTCTTCCTTCCCACCATCCTACCGTAGCCATACTCAGTAAGCTCACCAATGATCTTCTTTTAAGAAAGCCTTTATTAATTTTTTTTAAAAAGCATTGTATGTTCATAGGAAAAGTTTATATGAATAATTGGTGTCTGAATCGAGTTTCATAATGGATTTCTCCTTATTTGATACACTATTGATGGGTTCTTCCATTGTGTTCTCAGTGCAATGAATTTGTTTTCTGCCGTGAAGTCCTTACCCTACTAGCAAATGTAATAGTCTTTGAACAAACATTCTCACTTTAAACAAACAGACCCTGAATGTTTGGTAACTTTAGTTTGTGTTCACTATTTGTTTACATTTTGATTTCTCATGGTTTAAGGAATGAAATGAATATGAGACTCCTGAGTTATCTTTGCCTGTCGGACTAACTTTCTCTATAAACATACTCCTGCTGTGTTAGGGAAATAGGAAACTAGTTAGAACTCTGTTTCGGAGGTGGAATGTGGTTAAAAGCTTGGAGTTCGTCTTAGATTTCATCTCAAGGAATTAAGTTACTGGAATAGCAGAATTTCCTTAGTGTGGCAAAAGCCTCTTCTCTGCATATGTTGTGGTAGTGTTTTTTTGAACTCCCTTGTGTGTAGGAAGAGCTTAGTAAATGTTAGGATGCAGGGGAAATCCTCCAGGTACAGCGTGAGGAGAACACCAGTGCTGTTCATGTGAAGACAGTTTTTCAGGGCTCAAGCACAGCTGTGACAATGGCAAATAGACATTTTTTCCCTGTTTAATCTAGCATCCTTTTTGTTCTGTTACGTAGTCCCATTTTATTACCATCGACGTTCTTTAGATTTATTTTTATTTTGTTCATTTATAATTGGGGACATAAGAACACATGTTTTGAAAAGCAAATAGAAAATTCATACTTCTGTCACCCTAATACAATTATTATAACTTCGCTTGTCTCTTTCAGACTTTTTGCCTTTGCATCCTTTTACTTAATTGTAATCTCAAAACTACTTTGTGTCCTTATTTTTCTGTTATTCCATGAGCTTTTTAGCCATTTAAAATCCAGCATTGATGTTCTATTGAAGGATATACCATAATTTACTTAACTATTCCTTAACTATTGGATATAAATATTTTTTTAATTTTTAGGAAATATAAATAATACATTAATGCCCACAGTGGACTTTTTATTTTAATCTAAAATTAGTATATTGTGAAAAGTTTCCAAAAGTGAGATCACATTATCATTAACATTTTAGAGTTGTAATTGAATTGTATATTCACCAACCTTAAATATTATTAAAGTATAAGATTATTCTTTGTCAATATCATTTCACAGTGCATTTTTTCTGTGGCAGCTATGTGACATTTTATTTATCATCAATGACTTTTTATATATGAAAATTATGGCCATAGAAGTAAAAATTTTGAAAACAGTTTTAGATTAGGAAACTAAAATAATCTATTATTTGATGTTTAGAGAGATCCACTTCTGAATAGAATTATTAGAATTGCTACAAAATTAGAAACCTGAAATTTAATGAGTTACAATGAGGTAAATGAATTATTTTATACCAAGAAAAATAATTCTGAAGTATAAAAATGTTCAAATTGAATGACTAGGGATACTGTTTTTAGCAGGGAGTTTGGAATTGTATTGCACGATTGGTTTATGGACTGAGTAAAGAATGTTCCTCCTTCACAAAATTTCTATGAGGGAGAGTGTTAGTAGAGGTGGAAGAAAGAACTGCTATAACTGCATTCTGTGCTTTGACCTTCAGCTAGGATTTGTCTAAGTCACCTCATAATGCAGGGAGGATGTCAATTCTTGACCAGGTGTGAGTGGGCAAGCTACTTATTGCATACCCGAGTTAAAAGACTTACTAGCCCACCCATGTTTGAAAGGCTCGTGGAGTAAGCATTTAGAAAAATATTTAATAGGTAAGGGGAGATCTTACTACCATCGTAACATGGTAATTTCCATCAATATCAGCCTTTAGAAATGGGGCATTTGATTCGTTTTAGTAATCAGAGCTGGCAATGTGGTGAGAGCACATGGTGAGCAGTGATTTGACCCCTGGGCCTTTTATTATCATCTGTCCCACTGTCTCCTGGAATTATCTAGTTGTGATTAATATTATTTGTGTGATGATGCATGGAAAGAAAATAACAGAAAATCAAAACCAGAAGTAAAGCCTATCATCCTGTGGGTCCAGAAGCACTGGCTTTGTTGGCCGTAACCTCTGCACTTCTCCTACCCTGGAGCACAAATCTGTGCACCAGCCTGTCTAATGTCTTCACAGTGGGAGAGGAGAAAGAAAGAACAGATTTGAAAACATGAATGTCTTGAATAAAAAGATCTTTTTTTAGCCCAAAGTTTTTTCTTAACATGAAATGAAGTTTATATTTTATATCCAGAATATATTTACTTACAGGTGACCAGTAGAGAATTAAGATCTTTTTATTTATTTTTTCAGGATCTTGAACCATTTTACCTTACAGTGAAAAATTGCATTTCCCTTTGGATAGTTAAGGTTAACCATCTACCTTATAATTTTATGCACTGCCATTTTTTATTATTACTGTTTGTTTATATCAGTCACTCTGTAGTTAGCTGTAGGTAGTTCCATGATCTTGTGACTATACCTATTGAATGCTACTTTTTTTCTCTTGGGTTAATTTGTTGGCGGAAAGTTTCTTTTAGATTAGTCAACCGGAAAACAGGATGTTCTCTTTTAAAGTTTGGAGTAAAAAAAGGGTGGTAGACTTCAGGAGTCAGAAAGCCTGGCTTCAGCTCCTAGGCCTGCCACGTCGTTATTTCTTCAGTTCAGCAAGTGCTTACTAAGTGCCTACTATGTAGTTGGTACTGTTTTAGATGCCAGGAGTACAGCAGTATATAAAATTGTCAGGAATCTCTATCCTCAAAAAGCTTATGTTCTGGTTCTTGGGAGTGACATCTGGTTTGAGCCTAGAACTTTAATCCCTAGAGAATCTAGTCAAATGGGTACCTAGAACACAGCAAGATTGGCTAGTTGGGAATTTCTCATTAAAGCTTACATGGACCTCTGCTTTGTGTCTATCAGTTGGGAGTTGTGTTAGGGAGAGATGGGTGAAATAGTATTTATGCTGAGTTCTTCCTGAGAGAGTGTCATTTCTCAGTTATTGCAGTATACTTTATTAATAGCAAAGGCATTTATTAGAAAGACTGGTTGTTACTCTTAGAGGAAAGCATGTTTATAAAACTGTACATTTTGTGTAGATCTATGCTAATAACAAGGACTGCATTTGAACTTGGTCTTGGTGTTGATTCACTAGACTTATCTTTATAACTGATTTATAGCTCCAGGAATCCTAAATAAACTGCAGATTAATATATAGGTCCTCACATTTTAAAACATGCAATTCCCAGCAGAGTATATAATTTGATATTGAAAACTTGTAACTAACACAGCTTCCTCATGGCAAGCGAGTGGACATTTTCTTTGGAGACTTGAATAGAAATTTGGTTTAACATAGTGTCCTCTTATCTCAGGGGCTATTACCAGGTTGATTTGCAGTGTTTGTGGTTTTTTTGTTGTTGTTTCTTGGGTCTTTTCTTTTTTTTTTTTTTTTGAAACAGAGTCTTGCTCCGTCACCCAGGCTAGAGTGCAGTGGTGTCATCATAGCTCACTACAACCTCAAACTCCTGGGTTCAAGCAGTCCTCCTGCCTCGGCCTCCTGAGTAGCTGGGACTGGTGGCACATGCCACCATGCCCAGCTGTTTTTTTCCATTTTTTGTAGAGACAGGATCTCACTCTTGCTCAGGCTGGTGTGGAACTCCTGGCCTCTGGCAATCCTCCTGCCTCTGCCTCCCAAATGCTAGGATTACAGGTGTGAGCGACTGTACCTAGCCTTCCAGTGGTTTTGAACATCTTTTCAGGCAGGCTGCTCTAATCCTGAAACGTCAAACGGGATTGACTTTTTCAAATGTGAACACTTTAATTTTGAAAATCACGTGTATAATTAAAGCAACATATGAAAGAGGCTAATATTTCTATCATATGCCATGTTGCAAAACATAAACACATTAGTAAGTGGAGCAGTGCCACAGTAACAATAGCACTGATAGCAACGCTCAAGAAACTCTGTCCTCCTGTGAGTCCCTACTTCCTGTCTTCTAATATTTCTTCTTATCATATTCCATAAGGCAATATTACAACAGAATGACCAGTAAGTTTAAAAATCCATTTATGTTTTTCCCTTCCCAGACCTGTTGCTTTCACTTTTTCATGGCCTCTTCCAGTCTTACCTATATACATACATATTTTTCACCAGTTAAATTATTAAAACGTATATCATAGTGATTAAGAGTATGTTTTCAGGAGCCAGATTGCATGGATTCCTATCTCTGTACCTCTTAGCTGTGTGACCTTGTATAAGTTACTTGACCTCTCTCTACCTCATTTTCTTCATTTGTTATATGGTAATAATAATAGAACCTGACTTTATTTTTTAAGCATTAAATTAGTTAATACATATAATGGGTTTAGCATGAAGCCTGGCCCATAGTGCTCTGTATTAGCTATTTTTTTTTTAAATAATTAATTCATTTTACTAGTAGAGTCAACATTGAGCATAACTGTGTGCTTGGAATGAAACCGTTTTCTAGAGACACCAAGCTGAAGACGATATATCTTTTCCCTAAAGACCATGAAATCTGATAAGAGCTGTAAATCCTGGAATTACGCTTAGGGACAAAGGGCTGTGGGCACACAGAGGATGAAGCCATCCTTGACTTGGGCTTCAGAGGTTGAGTAGTGATTTAATGAGTAGAGAAAGGAGAAAGGGCTTTCAGGCAGAAGCAATAATAACATGTTTAAGAAAAGATACGTATTCACTAAGGGTGTCTGGAGACAAGAAGGAACAGCAAGGAGTGAGTGGCGTGGGAGTGTTAAGAAGCGTAGTTTGGAGCAGAGCAGACGAATAGTGAGGGTGGAGAGAAGGGGGTCAATGTAATGTGTAAATTAGACTCAACGGGACGGGGCGAAAGGCTGTGTTTGGGGGAAGATGGCGTGAACAGGTGAGGATGAGAGGCAGTCTGAGATAACGGTTGTCTCTTCATGCCCTTCAGTCATTATCCGTTCATTATTTTCTTGTATGTCAGCAATGCCAATCCTTATGAAGTCATAATTATTGAGGTATAGTTAACAGACAGTGATATTCACCTTTGATGAATTTTGATAATCATAACATAGAACATATCTGTTGTAGCAAAAAGTTCCTTTGTGTCCTTTTGCAGTCAACCCCGTCCACTCCCCTCCAGTCCTTGACAGTCATTGGTATGATTTCTGTCCCTGTAGTTTTGCCTTTCCAAGAATGCCAAATAAATGAATGTTATTCAATATTTGCATCTTCTTTCTTTCTCTTGTGTAGTGCATTCATTATTCATCCGTGTTGTGTTGTTTATCAGTAGTTTTTCACTTTTCATTGCCTAGAATTATTCACTGTGTGGGTGGGCTACAGTTCATCATTCACCAGTTGATGAATATTTGTGCTATTTTCAGGCTGTTGTGAATAAAGCTTCTATTAATGTTCATGCACAGGTCTTTTTGTGGACATATGTTTTCATTTTTCTTGGGTAAATACCTAGGGATGGGATTGCCAGGTCATATGGCAAGCATCTCTTTAGCCTTTTATGAAACTGCTGGTGTTTTCCAAAGTGGCTATCCATTTTGCATTTCCAACAGCAGTTCTAGTTGCTTCACTTCTTCAGCAGTACTTGGTACTATCAATTTTGAAAATTTTAGCAATTCTGCTAGGTATGTAGTGGTATCTCATCGAAGTTTGAATTTGCTTTTTTCTGTTGACTAATGCTGTTGAGCAGATTTTTATGTCCTTATTTGCCATCCTTACATCTTTGGTAAGGTGTTCAAATCTTTTTCTGTCTCACTCCCTTTTTTCGTGACCTTTAGTTAGGAAACCCTTTCTCAGAACACAAAAAGCACAAACCATGAAAGAAAAGAAATTGATAAATTTGACTTCATCAAAATTAAACACTTTTGTTCCTCAAAAGATACTGTTAAGAAAATGAAATGATAAGCCACAACTGAGAGAAAATATTTGCAAAACATGTATTTCCTAAAGGATTTGTGTCCAGAATGTATAATGACTCCTACAACTCAATAGTAGGAAATCAGCCTATTTTAACATGGGGAAAAGATGTGTCAGTCTTTTTATCATTGTTTTTAAAAAATATTTTAAAAATGAATTTTGTTGTGTATATACCTATACTGTATATATAGTGAAATGATTACCTATAGTGAAGCAGACTAACATATCTATCATCTCACAGTTTCTATTTTTTTGTGACAAGAGCAGCTAAAATCTACTTAGTTAGCACAATCTCTAATACAGTATAATTTTATTAACTATAGTCTTCATGTTGTACATTAGATCTGTAGACTTGCACATCCTATTATGTATCTGCTACATTGTATCCTTTGACTTACGTCTCCTCATTTCTAGTCCCCCTTCTACTGTTTTTATTCTTTGTGCATTTGAACTTTTTTAGAAAAAGATAACTACACATAAGTGAGATGATGTAGTATTTTTCTTTTTGTGTGAATTATTTCACTTTGCGTAATATCCTCCAGGTCCATCCATGTTGTGGCAAATGGCGGGATATCTTCCTTTTCTAAGGCTGAATGTTATTCCTTTGTATATATGTACCACATCTTTTTTTATTCATTCATCTATTGACAGACACTTAGGTTGTTTTCATGTCTTGACTTTTGTGAACAATGCTGCAGTGAACGTGGGAGTGCAGGTATCTTTGTGAGGTGGTGATTTCATCTTCTTTGGGTATATCTGCAGAAGAGAGATTGCTGGGTCATACTTAACATCATTTTTCTTTGCCTTTTAGAATTTTGATACAGTAAAAACATGGAATTTTGGGGGTGGGTAATTTGTTATGTGATTTCAACACTAAAAAGTTATGTTCCCCAGAATCTGGAGAACATGTCTGATAAAGTATCCAATTTATTTTCTTTCTCTGGTCTTTTTTTAAAGTATGAAAAGGATCTATTTAACTCATCAGTCTGTTTTGTTTGCAGCTTGCTATAATAGGCTCCATAAAGCCCTGGATTTTGTTATTATTTACATTTTTTTTTTATATTTTACATTTGCATTCTATGATTAGTATAATGTCTGGCTCAAGAAATATTTGTTGAGTGAATGTTTGTTAAACTTAAGGTATTTATTTAACTTTAAATTTTTTCAAATTGTTTCTAGAGTTATTCCAGTAGCATGTAAGTTTTTTTGTTTCCTTTTTTATGATGTTAACTCTCTCATTCATTTATTTTTTAAATAGCATGTTAGTTTTCTATGCTGCTCTAACAAAGTATCGTAAACATAGTGGTTTAAAACAACACATGTTATTTTACAGTTCTGGAGGTCATAAGTTGGACGTGGGTTATACTGGACTAAAATCAAGGTATTGGCAGGGTAGCATTCTTTTCTGGAGACTCTAGGAAAGAATCTGTTTGTGACCTTTTCCAGCTTCTAGAGGTTGCCACAGTCCTTGGCTT
Source organism: Avahi laniger (assembly GCA_963575035.1). Taxonomy (NCBI): domain Eukaryota; kingdom Metazoa; phylum Chordata; class Mammalia; order Primates; family Indriidae; genus Avahi; species Avahi laniger. Next base: position 28,825 of record CAUYSK010126046.1, read on the forward strand.
GTGGCTCCTTCTTCCTCCATCTTCAAAGGCAGCAAGACCGTATCTCTGCAACACATGTTCTGTCATCGCTGCTCTTTGTACAAAGGGGGAAAAGTTTCTCAGCTTTTCAGGCCAGTGTGATTAAATTGGGCCCACCTTCATAATCCAGGTTAATCTTATCATCTCTGGTCCCTAATTTTAATCACATCTTCAAAGTCCTGTTTGCCGTGTAAAATAACACATTCACAGGTTCAGGGACTAGCACTCGAATGTCTTTGGGAGGCCATGATTCTGCCTACTACGTATGGCACTGTTTATTAGTTGACATTTTACTTCTCTAATGTGTATTTCTGTTTTAGTTCTCATATTACTATATTTGCCTTTAGTGTTACTTTTAAGATCATTTTTTACTTTATAACATATTATTTAGTAGGAGTATTCTGATGTCCCAAACAATGTGATTGAGATTAACCTGTTGCATTTGGTTTTCATTGCAGAAACGGTTTTTGTCTCATGGCCCCTCATCCCCCACCCCTGCAGAAAGTTTTATAGGTGTTTTAATTGGATTTAAGAGGAAGAGAGGTTCCTGGTACTGATTCTCATTTTGCTGGCATCCTTCTAGCCTGCCCTCATCTTTCAATTAGTAATTTTTATCTCTAACTTAGTGTTAGTCACTCACTGGTACCATTCAGGTAGAAAATATGTTTTCAGTGACATGAGGAATGTGCTGTCACCTAACTTTGGTTGAAAGGGCTATTTCTACCATCGGGAAAGAATCTTTTTGAATGAAGAGATGAAAGATGATGAAAATATACCAGCAGATGTGAAAGTTTTGTTCAAATTAAACCACATGTAACATCAAATGTTCTTTTGTGTAACATATTAGCAGACTTATTCAAAGGCTTGTGAATTCAAGAAATGTTTCTTCTAATAGAATTGAAACACATTAAGTTAGCTTAGTGACTGTGGTGAACTTCCCCAAATTTAAGAGCTTTGGAAATCGAGTTCTCCCCCAATACCATTTAAAGTAGGGACTTTCTGTAACAGCTTAGGGCAAAGTTTTCAGAGAAAAACATTTGTTTTGTAAAGAAGTTCCTATTGAACTTTTACCTATCAGATAGGTAAACAATCAGTCACAGCTGATTATTGGATCAGATTCCCATTATGGTAAAAGCTAAAAATTTGGACATACATTTGGTGGAAAAGACTTCATAGTTCTTACAAGGAATGGAAAAAACATTTTTCCCTTTTTTATTGTGTATATTTAAGGTGTCCAACATAATGTTTTGATATGCATACATATAATGAAATGATTACTAAAGTCAAGCAAATTAATCTCTCCATCTTCCATAGTTACTTTGTGTGTTTGTGTATAATAAGAGCACTGAAAGTCTACTCTCTTGGCAGATTCTCAGTATATAAAACAATATTATTAACTATAGTCCTCTTGATGTGCATTAGTTCTCTAGACTTATTCATCCTATGTAACTGCAAGTTTGTTATCATTTGACCGACTCCTCATTTCCTCCCCCTCCCTGCGCCTGGTAATTCCCATGCTATTCCTGTTTCTATGTATTTGATTTTTTTAGATTCTAAATACAAGTGACACCATGCAGTGTTTTTCTTTCTGTGTCTGTCTTATTTCACTTAGCATAATGTCCTCCAGGTTCATCCATGTTGTTGCAAATGACAGGATCTCCTGTTTTAAGGTTGAATGCTATTCCATTGTGTGCATATATCACAAGTTTTTAATCCTTTCATCTGTTGATGGACACGTAAGTTGTTTCTGTATCTTGGATACTGCGCATAATGCTGCAGTGAACGTGGGAATATGGATACCTCTACAAGGTGCTGATTTCATTTCCTTTGGATGGATATATACCCAGAAGCAGGATTGTTGGATCATACGATAGTTCGATTTCCTTTCTTTTCTTTTCTTTTCTTTTTTTTTTTTTTTTTTGAGACAGAGTCTTGCTCTGTTGCCTGGGCTAGAGTGCCATGGCATCAGCCTATCTCACAGCAACCTCAAACTCCTGGGCTCAAGCAATCCTCTTGCCTCAGCCTCCTGAGCCGCTGGGACTACACGTGCTCACCACCATGCCTGGCTAATTTTTCGTTTCTATTTTTAGTTGCCTGGCTAATTTTTTCTATTTTTTAATAGAGATAGGTCTCACTCTTGTTCAGGTTGGTCTCGAACTCCTGACGTCAAGTGTTCTTCCTGTCTCAGCCTCCCAGAGTGCTAGGATTACAAGTGTGAGCCACCGCTCCCAGCCCTGGTTTCTAATTTTTTGAGGAATATCCATACTGTTTTCCATAATGATCGTACCAATCTACATTCCTACCAAGCGTATACAAGCGTTGCCTTTTCTCCATACCCTCACCAACACTTATTATTTATTTTCCTTTTGAGAATAACCATTTTAACAGATGTGAGGTAATAGCTTATTGTGGTTTTGATTTGCATTTCCATGATGATTAGTGATGTTGAGCACCTTTTCATATACCTCTTGCCCATTTGTATGTTTTCTTTGAAAAAATGTCTATTCAGGTCCTTTGCCCATTTTTTAATCAGATTATTTGGGGATTTTTTTGCCATTGTCTTGTATGAATTCCTTGTATGTTTTGGATATTAGCCCCTTATCAGGTATATGGTTTGTAAATATTTTTTCTTAGTCCATAGGCTGCCTTTTTATTCTGTTGCGTGTTTCCTTTGCTGTGCAGAAGCTTTTTAGCTTGATATAGTCCCATTTGTTTACTTTTGCTTTTGTTGCCTGAACTTTTGGTGTTATAGCCAAAAGATCATTGCCAAGGTCAATATCAAAGAGCTTTTTCCCCTGTGTTTTCTTCTAGGAATTTTAATGATTTCAGCTCATATGTTTAGGTCTTTAATTTGTTTTGAGTTGATTTTTATGTGTGGCCTGATATACAGATTCAGTGCAATTCCTATCAAAATTCCAATGGCATTTTTCACAGAAATAGAAAAAACAATTCTAAAATTTGTATGGAACCATAGAAGACTCTGAATAGCCAAAACAATCATGAGAAAGAAAAACAAAGTTGGAGCCATCACACTTACTGAGTTCAAATTATACTACAAAGCTATAGTAACTGGCATAAAAACAGACACATAGACTAATAGAACAGAATAGAAAGCTCAGAATTAAGCCTAAGCATATACATTCAACTAATTTTTGACAAGGTGACCAAGAAGACACAATAGGGAAAGGATAGTCTCTTTAATATTATAAATGGTGCTGGAAAGATGGGCTATCCATATGTAAAAAAATAAAATGGGACTCCTATCTTACACCGTTTTTTTCCTTTTAAAGATCAAATGGAGTTTTCAGGTGATTTTTAAAGTTTTGGTCTGATATTTCTTTTTCTTTTTCCTTCTTTTGGGATGGTAGGGAGAGACAGAGTCTGGCTCTGTTGCCTGGACTAGAATGCTGTGGCATCAATCTAGCTCACAGCAGCCTCAGATTCCTGGGCTTAAGCCATCCTCCTGCCTCAGCCTCCCAAGTAGCTGGGACTACAGGCATGTGCCACCACACCCAGCTAATTTTTTCTATTTTTAATAGAGACAGGGTCTTGCTCTTGCTCAGGCTGATCTCAAACTTGTGACCTCAAGTGATCCTCTTGCCTCAGCCTCCCAGAGTGCTAGGATTACAGGCATGAGCCACCCTGCCTGGCCCCTGATATTTGTTAATTAGAATGAAAATGACAGGTTTTCCTTTTATTAATATTTATATACAATGAAAGATTAAGAGAACTAATGAGAAAGTTCCTGTGTGTATGTTTATGTATATCTATAACGAATTAACCTTTTTTACTCCTGAAAGGATTTGAGGTATCTTGGGACAAAAATCAAGAGATAGTAAAACCCCCCGCCAGATTCATACAAATATATAAAGAATCACACCAAGTAACAGATAAGTGTGGACAAAGCACAGGCTTTGCAAATTTCCAGTAGAATTATCAGGAATAATGCTGTTAAAGCTGTTCTGTTAACCTTCCAGTGGCTTTCTTTTTTGCAAGTTGAATAAAATCTAAACTGCATAGCATCAACTACAAGGTCTCACATAATCTTCCTTCCCTAATCGTCTGCCCCATCTCCTACAGTCTCCCTCATTGCTGGGCTTCTTTTGAGCTCACAACCCCTCTGCGTCATTGTTTCAGTCTCTCAGACCCTGTACTTACGTTTCCCCCTGGAGGTTCACACTGATGTCTCTGCCTTGTGGGTCAGGTCTCTGGGTCCATGCTACCTATTCACATGTTTACATGGGCCACTGTAGCAAAACTGCCTATCCATCTCCTTCTACTCCTAGATTTTATTTTCTTCATAGCATCTGTCATGATAGCAAATGAAGATTTTCAGTTACTTGCTTGTCTCCCCAATTAGAATGTTAGGTCCATGAAGCAGGGACTTTGTGTTTTTTATCATGAAGTCCCCAGTTCCTAGGACAGTGTGAATTGCATGGTTAGTGTTTAATAAATGTTTGTGAAGTGAACGCATTCATGGCAGTGGTGACTTGGGGAGAAGATTTAGGGGGCAATAGTTATTGCCTCGGTCTCCTGGAAGTCCAGGTTCAGTTGGATAGCATTCTGTGGTCAGGTACTAGTGACCTGTATGTGCATAGAAAAAGGAAATTCATCAAGTGGTTCACCTAGGTGCCATTCCTGGACAAGATCTACTAAGAATAATTGACAAAAATGGAAATAGCAATAGTATCTCTTGCCTAGAAACATTGTAAGAATTAGTGTGATAATACATGCGAGGGGTCAGTACAGAGCCTGAAACAAAGTAATTGTTCAAGAAATGTTAGCTGTCACCGTGTTATTCCTGGTCATTAACTTACTTAGCTGCTGGTTGTTCAGGGAAAAAGATACTTCAAGTGCACCCTAAACCAGAACCTCTGACTACAGAATAATATCAGCTTGTTCTGTGACAGCCTCAGGTCATTGGACGTTTTTTTTTAAAGCCTAGTTGGCAAAGTTGTGTTTGAGACATGCATTAGTTACCTAGGGCTGCCTTAACAAATTACTGCAAACTGGATGGCTATCTTAGCCATTCCCTAAACCTGTACTATTTAGTGTGGGTGCTGGTAGCACACATGACTATTTAAATTCAAAATTAACTAAAATTAAATTCCTCTGTCACAGTAGCTACGTTTCAAGTCTGTAATAACCACGTGTGGCTAGTGACCACCACATTGGGTGGCCCAACATATAAACATTTCTATAAGCACAGAAAGTTCTATTGACTGCAGTGCTCTAAACAGTTAGGAACTTTTAGAATAGCACTTTTTATTTGCTTTAGGTGCCATTGTATAGGCTTGTCTCTTCAATACATGTTTAGTTATAAATTTAGAGTAGTTCATAATAGCTGAATAAAATATTTTTATGGATTTCTTTTAAAAGTTCTTTGGCAGACTGACTCATTAATGTTATTTATGAATTGTTTATACACCAGCTCCTTTCTTCATTGTTGAGAACATATGGAGTCAGTAATAGAACAGACTGCGTGCCTTTTTTCTGTATATTTATAACTAAGTGCCTGAAGGACACACGATACTGCTTTATTTATTTATTTGAATTATATGCCAGAGAATAAGCTTTTGTGTATTCAGGGCCTCAATTTATAGTATTAATTAAGAACGACTTTCTTTTTCTCCCAGAATGAATTTAATATGTTCTTGACTACTATATGTGAATTTTGAGTTTGTTCTCTTGCTCGTGGTTGCTTTCTCCCCTCTTCTTGCTTTCCACCTTGTACTCTTTTTGCCTCCTAACTTCTCTCTCTTCCAGGTAACTCCTCCTCCTCTTCCTCTTCCCTCCCTTTCTTCTCAGTCTCCCATTCTTTCTTTCTTTTCTCCCCACTGTCCTCCACTGCCCTCCATACTGGAAATAGAAGTGGACATAGTATTTTCTTTAAATCATTTTATAAACTTCTCCCCACTTGTTTGTAGTCAAATAGTTTTTTTTTTTCTTTTACGATTTGTTAGGCCTTTCTTTTTGAGGTTCTGGAGTTCCCCCACACCATATGTGGGCAATATCTAACTTTTTTTTTTTGCCATAAAAGCAAATCTAATTAGGTACTTTTGAAAAATTAGCAGATATATTTTTAGTTATATGCATTCACACAAATTCTGTGTGACCATCAGGGTTAAAGAAAATCTCTCTTTGTTTCTTCCATGCACACATACTTAAACCTTTTATTTGGTTATAATATAACCCTCACAGAAATGTAAAAATAAACAGGGTTTTCATATATCCTTTACCCAGTTTTCCCAAATGTTAATATTTTAACAAATTTGCGTATTCTCTTTTTACGTATGCACATTCTTTCTGATCCTTTTGAAAGTGCGTTGCAAGCCTGATACCCTTTTGTTAATAAAACCTGCATATTTCAAAAACTAGGACATTCTCTGATATCACTATAATAATCAAAATTGATGCAATACTGTAAGCTAGTGTATGGACTTTATTCAGATATTGTCAATTGTTTCAATAATGTCCTTTGTAGGAAAAGAAAAATCCCATATTCATAGTTGCATTCAGGTGTCTTTGCAATCTCCTTTAGTCAGGTTTTTCTAGTCTCCTTCAATTGGGGACATTTCCTCAGTTTTTCCTTGACTTTCCTGACTTTGATGTTAGAACATTTGACCACGCTAAACTTTTTTTTTTTTTTTAGTAATAACTTTATTGAAACATAATTCACACACCATACAATTCACCCATTTATAAAAGTTTATAATGCAGTGGTTTTTAGTTGGTTCACAGAGTTGTGCAACCATTACCACAATCAATTTTAGAAAATTTTCATCATTCCAAAAAGAAACCCAATACTTCTTAGCCCTTCCTTCCATTTCTCCCTCTGCCCATCCATAGGTAATCACTAACCTATGTGGTCTCTGTAGATTTTCCTACGTTTGGACATTTCTTACATGTGACCTTTTTGTCTGACTTCAACATGCTGTACAGTTTGTAACCTAGGAGCAATACACTATACCATATAGTCTAGATATGTAGTATGCGCTGCCATCTAAGTCTGTGTAAGTATACTCTGTGATATTCATACCATGACAAAATCACCTAATGATGCATTTCTCTGAACATATCCCTGCCATTATGCAATGCGTGAATGTGTTTCATTGTATGGATATGCCACATTTTGTTTTCTTAGCAGTTGATGGATGCTTGAGTTCTTACATTTTGGCTATTATGAACAATGCTGCTATAAACATTTGTGTACAAGTTTTTGCTTGGACATATGTTTTCATTTTTCTTAGATATATATCTAGGATTGATATTGCTGGATTATATGGTAACTTTATGTTTAACCATTTGAGGAGACTAGTTTCCAGCCTATTTTCCAAAGCAGCTACATCATTTTACTGCATTCCCATCAGCAACATACGAAGGTTCCAATTTCTCCACATTCTCACCAACATTTGTTATCTGTCTTTTTGATGATAGCCCTCTTAGTGGGTGTGAAGTAGTATCTCGTGGGCTTTTTAAAAATAGTGGTAAAATAAAACTTACCATTTTTAACTGGAATGATTCAGTGGCAGTAAGTACAATCACATTGTTGTATAACCATCACCACCATCCATCTCCAGAATGTTTTTATTTTCTCATACTGAAATTTTGTACCCATTAATCAATGGCTCCCCATTTCTCCACTGTGGCTTTGAATTGCATTTCCTGATTGGCTAATGATATTGAGCATCTTTTCATTTGCTTGTTGGCCATTTATGTATCTCCCTTGGAGAAGTATCTTTGCAGATTTTTTCCCATATTTAATTGGTTTATTTGTCTTTTTATACTTGAATTGTAGACGTTCTTTATATATTCTACATACAAGTTCCTTATCAGATATATGATTTGTAAAAATTTTCTCCCATTTTCTGTTATGTTGTGACTTTCTTGATGGTGTCCTTTGAAGTACCAAAAGGTTTGAATTTTGATGATATCTAGTTTATTTTTTCTTTGATTGCTTGTATTTTGGTGTTATATCCAAGAAACCATTGTCTAATCCAAGGTTCATGTAGATTTGTGACTCTGTTTTCTTCCAAGAGTTTTATAGTTTTAGCTTACCCTCAGTTGTTTAACAGACTGCTTCTTCTACATGTTGTTCTGACTCTTCTCTAGAAATATGACTTCTTATTCAGACTGTGTGGTACACAAAAGTAGATGCAGTGCTCCCTTTGAGCTTTTGTGTTTCTAACTGTGTAGGAATGCATTTTTGTTCTGGCCTCATCATTGAATTTTCTCCTATTTTACTCCTTTTATTCCCTGTCTTTTGTCCTCAACTGATGTCTTGGTCATTCACCCACATTCACTGGGAAATTGACCAACTCTTCCTTGTCCTACCCACGTCTCTTATTATCCTGGGCAATCTGAGCATCTGTATGTAATGTCTCACCAACATTATAGCCTCTCACTTTGTTATGTCTCAATTCCAGTAGACATCACCTACGTCCCGGTTTCAGCAACCTATTCCTGTTGCCAGATCTTGGACCTTGCTATTCTTCAAAAATACTAAATGCCTATATCTGTACTCTGATTGTGTTTCCTATCCTTTCTTTTCTCTTTTTTCCCTCTTTCCTTTCCTTCATTCTTTCATTACCCCAAGTCCCAGACACTTCATTTCTTCTGACTCTCTTTATTTCCTTGTTTAACCTATTCTCCAAGCTTCATCTCATCCAAAATGCATAGTAAACTTTTTTCTTCCATTTCCTTCTAGTGCATTCCATGAATCTCTTAGTGTTGTTTCCCCAACGCTTTGATCCATTCTGGTATACATTAGATGTTCAGTCAATGATGAATGAATAAATAGTGGAATTAGCAAACCCAGGATCCATTAGACAAAATCCATTTGTCTCTTTGGCTCCTACTCTAGAACTGCTGGGCCTTGAGAAAAATCACAACTGCACATTGAGTCACTGTTATAAAAAGAGAGTGATGACTAGAGCCATGTAAAAATCATGAGACAGTATTGAGCTACCAGTCTCTAATTTCAACTGGTAGCTCAATACTGTCTCATGATTTTTACATGGCTCTAGTCATCACTCTCTTATTTTCTGTAACAGTATTTATGAACATTCGCTCTGTTCTTCTTTCACAGTATGCTTTCTCACTCTTAGCAGATGAACTTGCTTCTTTCTTCACTGAGAAAAAATGAGGCCAACAGGTGGGGATTTGCTTAGCATCCTCCCGGACCTCTACAAGAATACTAGCATCTGTTCCCATGCTTTCCTCTGACCTCTTGTTTCAGGAGAAGACAAGTTGGCCCTTTTTTCATTTGGGCTTGTTTCTCTATCTGTGTTTTTGTCCACCTCCTGAGGGACCTTGTTCCATCAGTTATTATTCCTGTCTTCAACTCCTCTTTGTATAATGCCTTTCACCCCTCAGCATGTAAACTTAAAAAAAAAAAAAAAGCAAATAGTTAAATGTACTAACTAACCTAAACGAAAACAGACATTTAATCAATATTCTCTAGCTACCAGGAATCCTGTTTCTTCTTCCCTTTTTACCTTGCTTTTTGTAAGAGTAGTCTATATTAACTGTGTCCATTTTCTTATTTATGATTCATTACTATTGAACTCATTGTTTCTCCTAAGTTTATTGACTCCCTTATTGTTAAATCAAGCATACTCATTGTCTCCATGTTAACTTACCCCTGTAGCATTTGACACTGTTGGCCACTCCCTATTCTTTGAAATGTCTGTTCTGCTGTCTTCTTTGATCACATTTTATATGAAAGTCACATGGGCTCTCTTAAGAAAACCGAAGCCTAATGGTTGCAAAATTTTCAGGTAGATGCATATGCAATTAAGTAAGTTGGTTGAGGAAAAAAGGCCTAACATTTTCTGAAATTTACTTTGTCTGTAGCAGTTACTCAGTAATTATTGCTGCTACTAATACCATGCTGAGCTGAGTGGTCAGAGGTAGAGGGTGTCCAAGGGTGCTCTCACAAGTCTTTATTTCCTAGTAGGCATCCATAGTAGGCAGCTAGTAAAATGAAGTAGACCTATATGTACTGGTGATGTATAGGAAAAAAAAAAAAAACCAAGGGGCAGGTTTATTTGTATATATATTTATATATTTGCACATACATGTTGTTTTTTTTTCTGCCCTGTCATTTGTAAAGAAGAACTACACTGCAGAACAGATCTATATATAAATATTTGACACCAGAAAATGTCTTGATATCTACTCATCAAACTATTATAAGTGATTTTATCTGAGGAGTGGAAATAGAGGATGTTAAGGGTTATTCTGTTTCCTCTTTATATTTCTATTGTTTGAATTTTTCCGTGACATTTCTTTTATAATAAAACAAGGATAATTTGGAGAATTAACTTTGACTTATTCTTTCTTCCTTTAGCTTCTTGAATCACAATATTACTTCACTTTTTCATTTACCTTTGAAACTCTAGCCATGTTTACTCAGTCTCCTTCATGGGCTTCTCCTATTGTGATCCTGTTTATCATAACCGCAAGAGTCACCTCTGGTTCCCTAGGCAGCATTCCTGGATCACTCGGTCTGATTTTATTACCTTTCCTCCGTGTTCCCGTGGAACCCTGGGAAATCTTCCTGAGTCACTGGTGTATAGAACAGGAGCTGTATTATCTGACTTTGTATTTCATGGACCTGAGTGCAGTACTCAGCACATGATAAAAATTCATTAAAAGAGTTTTGAATATTAAAATAATAAAACACAGAATTTGGAATAGATCTCTTTAATACTAGCATGTCCTTTTGTGTAGGTTGTCATTTTTTATTTTATTTCTTTTACTTTATACAAACTATATCATCAGTCCATGATAGGTTGTCATTTTATGCCATTTTTTTTTTTTGACGCTCTGTGTGAGAAGACATGTTTTAATTAAACTGAAGTTTATGTCTCAGGATGTGTTGAGTTTATGTTGATAGGCTATCCTAACGCAACTCTAGGCAGTTTATTCAGATGCTATATGATTTCTTTAGTTGTCATTGGAGGACAGGAGAGTGATAATTTCATTCTTCATTGTAACACAGAACATTAATATAGAATATCTTTTGTAATATCTCCAAATGCGTTAAAGAAAACCTGCATTGATATGCTTAGAAAATAAGTAACATTGACGCAAGCAGAAGGATAAACATAAATATTTCTTCCCTGTGTAAATTTTTGCCTAATAGTTTGTTTTTTTTCTAGGTTCAACAGATAGATCGTGTGGTAGAAGTTGTGGAGGAAACAATTAAAGGTAATTGTCAACAGTGAGAAGAGCAGATGTGTGTATTTTCTGAACTACATTATAAAAATACTCAACACTGAGCATCTTTATAAAGTTATAGTTTTAGATATAAAATCATAAAATGTTTTTTCAAACTGTACTTCATTCCCATCTTGGAGAATCTAGAAGTACTAGCATTTATTGTGTACTTAGAGTGTGACAGGCACTATGCTAAGTACTTCATGTGGGTTAAGTCAAGTGGGTATAGATATTTTTCTCATTTTGCATATGAGGAGGTTGAGAGCCAAGGGCAGCTAATAAGTTGCATAGTTGGGATTTGAATCCATGCAGTCTGACGCCAAAGCCTGTACTTTTGCATTATACTACGACTCACACTATCTTATGATTTCTCGGTTCTCTCCCAGTTGAGATTCACTGCTTTAAAGGTTGTTTGATTGAACGTCTTAAGCAGTGCTTCAAGAAGCTTCAGGGTATTGTTGCCTTCTTCATCTCGTGTTTTGAGTATCAGATACATACTAGTCACCCAATTTTTTAAAAAAAATTAATGGTAATGAAGATAACATGGGAGAAAATCTAGGCAGCCATAGGTATGATGATGACTTTTTAGATACAATTTCAAAAATATCTTTGAAAGTAATAACTGATAAGTTGGATCTCATTAAAATGAAAAACTTTGGCTCAGAAGACCATGTCAAGAGAATTAGAAGACAAGCCACAGAGTGGGAGAAAATATTTGTGAAAGACATCTGATAAAGGACTATTATCCAAAATACATGAAGAACTCTTAAAACTCAAAAATGAAAAACCCGCTTAAAAAACAGACAGAAGGGCCAGGCGCAGTGGCTCATGCCTGTAATCCTAGCTCTCTGGGGGCCGAGGCGGGCGGATTGTTTGAGCTCAGGAGTTCGAGACCAGCCTGAGCAAGAGCGAGACCGCGTCTCTACTAAAAATTAGAAAGAAATTAATGGGACAACTAAAAATATATAGAAAAAATTAGCCGGGCATGGTGGTGCATGCCTGTAGTCCCAGCTACTTGGGAGGCTGAGGTAGGAGGATCGCTTGAGCCCAGGAGTTTGAGGTTGCTGTGAGCTAGGATGACGCCATGGCACTCTAGCCTGGGCAACACAGTGAGACTCTGTCTCAAAAAAAAAAATAAGCAAAAGACCTGAACACTTCACCAAAGAAGATACACAGATAGCAAATAAGCATATAAAAACATGTTCAGCGTCATGTGTCATTAGTGAATTGCAAATGAAAGCAACAATAACATACCATTACGTACTTAGTACAATACCCAAAATCCAAAACATCGACAACACCGAATTCCGGCAAGGATGTGGAGCAACAGGATCTCTCATTCATTGCTGGTGGGAATGCAAAATGGTACAGCCACTTTGGAAAACGGCTTCATAGTTTCTTACCAAACTAAACATAGTCTTACCAAATAGTACAGCAATTGTGCTCCTTGATATTTATCCAAATGAGTTGAAAACTTACGTCTACATAAAAATCTACACATGATGTTTTAGTAGCGTTATTCATAATTGCCAAAACTTAGAAGCAACAAAGTCCTTCAGTAAATGAATGGGTAAATACACTGCCGTACATCCAAACAATGGAATATTATTTAACATTAAAAAAAGAGCTATCAAGCCACGAAAAGACATAGACTTTAAATGCATATTACGAAGCAATAAGCCAATCTGAGAAGGCTACACACTGTATGATAGCAACTATATGAGGTTTTGGAAAAGGTAAAATATGGAGACAGCGAAACGAACAATGGTTGGCAGAGGTTAGGACGAAGGTAATGGTAAATAGGCAGAGCACAGAAGATAGTTAGGACTGTATGATACTGTAATGGCAGATACATGTCATTATATGTTTGTCTAAACCTTTAGAATGCAGAACACCAAGAGCGAACCCTAATGTAAACTGTGGACTGTGGGTGCTAATGGTGTGTCAGTGCAGGTTCATCGATTGTATCAAATGTGCTGCAGGATGTTGATAGTGCAAGGGGCTGTGTGTGTTTCAGTGGGGAGAAGCAGTGGTATGTGGAAACTCTGTTCTTCTCAATTTTGCTGTGAATCTGAAACTCCTCTAAAAATCTATTAAAAATATTATGGTAGTCAACAGTGTGCTGAGGAGTTTCCCAAATGGCTTGGTGAGATATAATTTCTATAGGAAATCATAGAAAACCTGTCACCCCCAGGCTGGGTTAATTAGGGATGGCTTCTTACTCTTGAGTTTGTACTGGAGTGAATTCATTGGAGAGACTGTGTTTGGATTTAGTTGTGAGAGTGAGGTGAAGATGGATGAAGTTGATGGGGATGTTCATTGGTGGGTTTGGTTTGAGGATAGGGAAGCTGATGAATTAAGTCTTAGTAATGCAACAGGTGAAGTTTTGAGATAGAAGGAATGATTTTGAACTGTTCTTAGTGTGCAGATAAGGAAGCCAAGCTATGAAGGAATTAATGACTCATCTGAGATCTCTTGGTTAATGGAGAACTGTGCCTGCCAGTGAATACCTGCTCACTTTCTAGTTCTACTGCTGATACTTCATTTAGACAGCATATGTCGTGAAATAATTTGGCTTTTGTGGCAGTTAACCAGTTGTTGGTTGTCTGTCAGCAAGTTATTTTTCTGAGGCTCAGCTTTCTCACCATAAAATGGAGAGGATTAAACAGATAAGACTTTTGAGGTACCCAGAATATATTAGGAGATCAGTTCATGTTAATGCCTCTTAGTACCTGAACTGTTGGTATAATCTAACTGATCTTTGCCATCAGCGACTCTCCTTTCAATCTGACTACATACACTGCTACCATTAACCTGGGATTATTTTACTCTCCTGCATGTACACTCTCCCTGTTTGCCTGTTATTCACCAGATTAGCTTGGGACCTCTTAGCATGCTTTTAATTTCCTTCTACTCCATTCTCCCGTTTTCACTTTTTCTTTCATTAATGCCATACATATTCCCTTTGCTTCAGCCAACAGTACTATTTGATGTTTCTTGTATATTATTTTCAGTTTGCTTTACGTGCCTTTTTTGGTCCTCCACAGAAGTGGGCTTCTTCTGTTTGACCCTCCACATCCACTCTCCATCTTGATCTGTGTCCATGGAGGCTGACCTGCACGGACTGCATCAGTAGGATCCTTGCCATTTGGTGTCCAGTTGGATGCAGCCAGTTGGAGGTTGGAGGGTGTGACAAGAGAGAAAGATGGAATATTCATTCTCTTCTCTCCCTCCCTCCCTGCTTGTTTTGGGTTGGCTGCTTTCCTTACCTGAAAGCCAAGTGCTTGTCTGGTAACCCTCTCTATTCATCTCTTTCACCAGGTTCCTGTAACTGTTCTCTTCCTTTGCCTCTGGGTTGGAAACAGTGCCCCGTTGTTCTCTGCCTTAGAGTATTGCATTGCATTATCTCTTGTTGGTTTTCCTAAGCCTGCCCAAACTTTAGTAAATAGTTCCTTTGTGAAAATTTCTTAAGTTATGCAGTGTGCCATCTGCTATGCTGGTACCCTGATTGATAAGAATTTAGCCATGGAGAAGCAAGGCTCTATCCAGAAGGACCAGATGGAATACAGCCTTACAAGAGAATTTTGCTATAACTCTCTTGTTTCCACATTTGATGACTGATGGGCTCTCTTCATATCTCTTCCTTGAAGAAGCTTTGGACATACAGCCTCTGCCACAGCCTGTTTGCATTCTTATTGCTGCTTATATTACACCAAGTAATATTTAAAATACTTTAATATTTTAAAATAAGGTACATTGATATTGACAGCATTTAAATCTATTGTAGTTAACATAAAACCATACAAAACCTGTTTTCATTTGTATCTGTCTTGATTGTATCAAAATGGCAAATTCTAAGTTATTCTGAATGAATTCTCATTGTTTCAATAGTAGCCTGAAAATTCTGTCCATTTATAGTTTTTGCTTTAGGAGATAACACCTTATAATGAATTTAGGATCTTTTCCTGTATCATTTTGATAATTTAACAAGATATGTAATTTAAGGGAAGAAATACAATGTCTAAAGGATTCACATTCATTTCTTTCTTTTAAAAATATTCATATGTACTTTAGTGTTGGCTTATATGGTCATAAAAATTTTTTTGTCTGAAAGATCTGAAAGGAATAGAAATCTGCATTTCTTCCAAAGTGTACGTGAAGTCCTCTAAACAACAACAAAAAAATCATTAAAAGTAATCTCGTCTATGTAAAAGGATAGTTTAATTGAATAATTTATGACAAATGAATGCAAGTAAATTTATCCTATTGAAATTAGAAAAAAGTTTTTACCATTAAGTCATAATGCTTCCCCATTGAACTACTGTTAAATGAGTTCCCTGTTATTATTAGTATGTTTGTTGACGTTTCATTCAGTCTAATAACAAATGCCTCAAATGGTGGTAATTCAGAATTTTCCTATCCCAATATGGTATAATCTGCAAGTTTAATTGATTTTCTGTTTCCCCTAACTTCTGAGTAATTGATGCCATCTTGGATTAGACTAACCTAAATTCCCAGGGTACTTTACCAAAAGCTTTCTTATTTAAGACATTGCTATTAATCTTCACTATGTCAGGTTTTGTACTTTGCATGTGGTACTTGTTCAGAGCATAAACTCTTTATAAATTGAGACCGGAAGGCAGAACTATATCAAGTGTGGTTTATCAGTATTAATGACTGAATAATTGCCCTACAGAATCCAATGTAGATTTATTTGAGGATGTTTTCCTAACTTAATGAGTAAGTGATTGAGCTTGAATATGTAGCATGGTACATCTGGGACAATATTGGTCCACAAAAGCACACCTGTTTCTTCAGTATTTGCTTTTTAATATAATTTTTATTGATTTTTAATATAGGCTGTGAAAGGACACTTTTATGCATTCTCTTACGTGTAATCTCTGATACAATTACTGTTGTCTGGACATAGTGGAAAAGTTTGTATGTCGGTTTTACATGTTAGGAATACTTTCCAGTCTTACTGGTGTAAGTAAATAGGTGACAACTTCCACCTTTTAGTAATACAAAGAACCAGGGATTTATTATTGTTATTTATTTAGTTTTTTGCAATGAGCCTGTTTAAGTTTATGCACCATGTTAACAGGTGATTACAATTTGGTAACCATTGCGTTTTGCCACTGCCTTTGATACAGTTTATCTCCTTTGCTGTCTTCTTTCCTTTCTGTACTCTCCTTTAGTTCCCCCAAATTAATAATAAGATTCTAGCTTTACTTGTTTGTCTTCTGTATGTCTACATGCATTATTTTTAGAATGAACTTCTATTTATTCATTGTATCTCTTTTAGGTAGCATTTTTCAAATCATAAAATATTTTTAACAATAAGAGCAAGCAAATTTCTTTGTGATCCCAAACAGGAAAATTTTACCATGGGACTTGTAGTGGATTTTTTACATCACTTCATTTTATGCTTTGGTTTGGAATAATGGCTGGGAAAGACTCTCTATTAGAGAAACCAGCATATCATGTCTTGTCTGTATTTCTGTGACTTTATAACTTTATTAACCAAATTATTATATTAGTCCTGTTTCTAGCCACACGCATACTGACCAGAAGCAGCATCGTCTGTCTACTACAAAATATGTGATGGATGCTCTAGAAAAATTCTTCTTTAAACATTGTAAATAGTCACTTTTACGTTTTTTTTTAAATGAAAGTGGTTAAGTAACTTTAAGTTTGTCTAATACTTTTCAGCCATTAAACCTTTTAAATTGCAAATGAATATTTTAACATTTCCCTCAGGTAGATTCTACTGCTTTATGATGGCTTTCAAATTGTTTTGTTTGTTTTTGGTTTGTCTTACATTTAATTATACTGCTTTAGTGTGTTCATTGCTTATATTTCCGTTTTTGCTCAAAGATGCATTTTTTAATGATTTGAAGCCACCTTTTGTTATTAATGGAATTTATTTATATGAAGGCTTGAGTATTTCTCTGACTTTTGATTTCTTCATTTTAGGGTTGGAAGGGGCATGGTGTTAAATAGTTTAAGTTGATTGTCTTATTGTAGTGTTTAGATAACACACTGTCATAAATGGTTCCCTGGATTCGCTTGTTGTAAACAAGGAAATGAAATTCCTTTAGGCTTGAACCTCACAGGCTTCCCATACTCCAAGCCTTCTGTTGATAGTCTCACTAAACTGTCTGGTAAAGTAGCCCTATTTTTCCTTCTATAAGTGTTAACTAGGACTTGCCTAGTGTTAAATTGGGCTGACATGTTAACTCTTATGAATCTGAGAGTATCTTGACAGATTGCAGGAAGATGGGACTACAAGTGTTTTTAATTCTTTAAAAATGTATTATTCTTGTCTAAACTTCGTGAAAACTGTTAATATAAACCAGTTTATGTTTAAACATCTTTGCTTTTAAGTCTGTGTATTAATTGTTTTCATTTTAGGTATTAGGTATTTTCAGATAGGGAAACTTCTGGGTCCTAAAGTTCTAATTTCACAATCATATTAATTTTTATTAATTAATAACTAATATAAAACATCAGGCCTAGAAAAAATTTGTGTTATACCTAAACTTTATACTATTTACTCGAATAGAAGTTATTTCATAAAAAACACCAAATATATCAATCACATTTTGAACCTTTCATACAAAACATGTTCACTTAATGTATATATTTTTAAGAACTTTAATACACTTTGAAAAAATTTTTTCATATGAGTTTGTCATAATTAACTGTTAAGAGAACTGGCATTTGGTACACCACTTTTCTATACTGCACTCATGTGCTTTATTATGTGACTGGAGAAATTTTATTCTTCATTTAGTGAATCTACTATTTTTAGCTAGTAAAATGTAGCGAGACTAGACGAGACTATAAATTTAGAGTATAAAAATACTGACAGCTTCATTGTGCATTTTTCTTTTCTTTTTCTTCTTTGTGTTTTTGAGACAGAGTCTTGCTCTATTGCCTGGGTAGAGTGCAGTGGTGTCATCATAGCTCACTGCAACCTCAAATTCATGGGTCCAAGGGATTCTCTTGCCTCAGCCTCCCGAGTAGCCACGATGCCCAGCTAATTTTTCTATTTTGGGTAGAGACAGGGTCTGGCTGTTGCTCAGGCTGGTCTTGAACTCCTGAGCTCAAGTAATCTTCTTTTTTTTTTTTTTTACTGATTACAAAAACTGTAGGAAACATGTGAAAAGGTATAAAATAGGAGTTCCCTATAACCCAGCTACCAAGAGGCAACTGTGGTTAGCTTTGTGTCCTGAATTTATTTTTTTTATTTCAGGGTATTACGAGGGTACAAACATTATGGTTACATTTTATGTCTTTGCCTCACCCAAGCGAGGGTTAGGGGCGTGCCCTTCCCCTCTGCATTGCTCCCCATGTCCTTTAGTTGCGGGTTTACCCCTCTATCCCCCTAATCCCTGGAGAGTATTACTGCCATGTGAGCACCCTAGTGTTCACCAGTTAGTACCAATTTGATGGTGAATACAAGTGGAGCCTTGCCTCAGCCTCCCAGAGTGCTAGGATTACAGGCATGAGCCACTGCCCCTGGTGCATTTTTCAAATAGAGGGTGAAGTTGTAGGTTAATTGTGGTATTTTCTGTTTTGCTTTGACTGTTCTTAACACAATAGTAAATTGTATTGGTAGTTCTCCTTTAGTACATTATAGCTGAGTTCCCTAAAAATAGAAATGCAAAGTGGAAACCAGGTCATGTTAGAAATGTAATATCTAAAGCTTTGATAGGAAAATGTACATAAAAATTATTATCTTCAAATAAAAAACAAAGATTTTATTGTCAGGGAAATGATTTAATATATCAACAGCCATGTGAAAAAAATTGCAACATGGAATAATTTTACAGCTGAGATATTTAAATCTGATTTTCTCTTTTTCTTGAAATATTTGATTAGACAATTAGAATAATTTACTTAATCAGTTATAGTATGACCTTTCTTTAACGATGTAATGAACCTTTCTTTAGGATACCTAATATTACTATTAATTGGCACAGGGTAAGGATGTTTGATTGATTTTAACTTTTTTTTATCTAATGTTTGGTAATTTGCACATTTTTTCTTTTAAAAGTTCATTTTATAACACAGATAGGAATGACTTCTGAGACTGAGAGAATAAATATCAATTTCATTTACTTAGTTTGAGGGGGAAAAACTCATTTGCAGAACCTCCAGATAGGGTATCAACTCTGGATGGATATTAGGTAGAAGTTTATCTTAGTACTACCATTTTATAACAAAGTATACATTTTATTGAGTGATAAAGAAATAGTAATTGAAATGTCCTTATAAAGGATGGTTTCTAACACTTTAAATCTTTATTGTAACTCTGAAAATGCAAGTGCACCATTTCTTTAACCTGCACTGAAAAGTCGGCTGCTGTGAGGGGTGAGAGTCCTGGATGGAGGCTCTAAAGAGCTATGTTGAAAAGCTTGTTTCTGCTACTAACAATGTCATCCTTTTTTTTATTTTTTAATTACCGTGAGTACAAAAATGTTATCTTTAACAATCCATGCTATCTCATTGGTTCTCAGTTTCCTGAGTTAGAAATTGTCTGACATGGAAGGTCCTTTCCGCTCTGAAATTCTTGGAGTATATGAGTCTATAATATAAAATTGAGTTTCAGAGTCCGTCATTAGAATGAGATGTTGACATTTTAGGCGGTGATCTCCAGCAAAAGTTATTAGAATGTGACTAGCCTTTTTCTAGCATCCCAATCTCTGCATGTCAGATTTTACTTTTTCTTTCCCTGTGCCTTCCTACTTAGAAAGCAAAGCTGAAGTTGTTTGAGGCAGACATACCCTGTGTTTTTCTTTGGTGTATCTCTGTATTGTCTAGTGAAGAATGTCTTGAGTAAAGCCCAGTTCGTGGACTCTTTTGCCTTTACTCCATCGAGTTGTCTTGCAGTTCAGGGCAGTGAGAGGCAGTGTACTTCCCAGTGTTGCTCAAGAATTTTGTGCGTCTTTGAAACTTTCATTTCCACCAAGAGGGATGTTTACTTTCAGGATTTGAGGCAGATAGTTTTAATCTTGATGGATGAGTTTGGGTTGCTGAGGGAAGAAGTTTGCGAGGATTTAATGTAAGGTAAGAAATACCACGTGGAGCAGTGATTCTCAAGGGTGTTTGCTGGGAGAGGGATGGTGGCTGAATGGGACCCTAGGCAGAGAGGGGAGATGACAGGCTGCTTGATCAGAACCTGGGGAAGCTGGGGGGCTGGAGATTCTGCCCTGCTACCCCTCACCTAGATTCACGGCCATTGTGATCCACTGTTACGGTTGGGTGAGGATCATACCACTCAGGTGTCCCCAGGCAGAAAAACAGCCATGATACTGCACTGTGCTTCTTTCTGGGCACAGGTGCTTAGACTTACCCGGGACCACGCGCAGTTCCAGGTTCACTGCCTATGGCTTCTTCCTCTTCCCTCACATTCAGGAAAGTGTATCACAGTCCTAGTGAGTGATTTCAAAGGGATGACCTCGAATCTACTTTAATTCATATATTTAAAAAGTCATTTACAAACTTGGTTATTATTCCTATTTCCTAGCCCTCCAGAGGTTTTAAAAGAAATGGGGTCTTACTTAAACTTCTAGGGTTTAAAAGTTTTGAAAACCTCCTTGCCACCTTGCCTTTGAGAATCGTCATTAGCACTGTAGGTCTTGATAGGAGTACAGTTGCATTAATTATAGTAGCAATTGTAATTAACTTGTGTCCAGCTCTTTGTAGCTTACTCTTTTCATATACATTAATTCATTTATACTCCACAGGCAGCCTGGCATTACTGATCATGCAGCCCGGCAGCAGTGTACTATAGTTTGAAACCTAGTCCTCTTCTCCCAAATACCCTGTTCTTTCTGTTCTGTGTAGCTGTTTATACCGAAAGGAGGGGAGTGAGAAAGTGAGGCCCGTTTATTATTTCTGGCCCATTATGCCTGGTCTTTAAGATTGCTGCTCACTTTTTATTTTATTTTATTTATTTATTTTATTTCAACATATTATGGGGGTACAGATGCTTAGGTTACGTATGTTTCCCTTGCCCTCCCTCCCCCCTAAGTCCGAGTTTCAAATATGTCCATCATTTGGGTGGTGCTCATTGCACTCTTTGTGTATGCATATGCCTGTCCCCCCTCCCCCCTCCCTCCTCCCTCTCCCCCTCCCCCTCCCCCTCCCCGCTGCTCACTTTTTTCTAGTTACCTTTAGATCCTCTCTCAGATATTTCATTCTTTCACGTGTCTCGTTTCCTCTTTAATCTCTTTTTCACTCTTCCCTTTCTGTTTCATTTCCCATTTTATTTTGTGCCAATATAAAAACTTTTTTGTAAGGAGTTAATAAAGAGTTGTTAATTTTTAAAAGAAATTCTGAGTAGAATATTTTAGTCTTACTGTGCTGTAAAGATGCTTAAATTACAAAATGGGGAATAAAAGTATTCCTGAACTATAAGCGACCAACAAGAAAGTAGCCTGAGCAAGAAAAAGCTAATGAAGAGATTCTACAGAGAAAATTCTCTTGAGTGTGTGTTTTAAGGATAATTTTTGAAGTAATGTGGAACATACTTTTTTACAATTTTTACTGTCATTTGGTTAGGTTAAGAAAATTCTTCCACATTTTTTAAGGATATGTTTTAAATCCTATATTCTAAATCCTAGTTATATATTTAGGCCAGGTTTCAGAGCCGTAGCCAGAGTATTTTAATGTAGATAACTTTCAATTTTTCACATTTCATAACCAACACTGTCATTTCTTAAAATTAAATTTTAAAATAATGTTTGATTAGTCTTTTTGTCTAGAACTAAGAATCTCAAGCCCACATAATTTCTACTTCATAGATTATATTTAGAAGCATTTTCACTTTGGAAGGTGTGGTTTTTCACTCTGGGGCCCTTTCATGCCAAGTTTTAATAAATCTTTTCAGCAAAATCTAGTTTTAGTGAAAGGCTTTTAACTAGATTGGTTTTAAGAAGTGGAAAATGAGCCAAAAGCAGAAATTTTAGCAAAATGTACTATGAAGTAGATATAATCATGTATATAAATTGTATCCTACCTGCTCAGTCTCGCAGACTGTAATATCACCTCTCCTTGAAGCCTTTCCTGATTTTCCCTGCGAGAGTTGACCGCTCCCTCATGGTGTCCCTCTGTACTAAGAAACATTGATCAGACCATCTCTGACACTTCATTCCAGTTAGTTATTTACGAGTCTGCTTTCCTCAAAATCTTAAATTCCTTTAAGGCAGAACTCAGTGTGGTGGCTCAGGATGGAATATGCTTTTTTGGGGAGATGAGTGTATTTTGGGAGTCTTTATGCTATATTTAAATACTGATAAGATAATATTCCATACATCATTTTCTGAGTTCGTGTATGTAACTCACATGGCAGTTAGTGTGTTAAAGTTCCAGATGCCGCCTCCCATTTAGATTGCATGTAGTCCAAGACTGTTCAGCTCCTGACTGGAGACGAAATGTATAACAGGCAAGCATTTTTAAGGATACATGGGTGGAACCAGTCTCTCGCTTTCTCTGCTTCCCATCTCTTCTGTCACACTTTTCCGTGGCTTGAGTTGAATAATAGCAGGAGGAGACGTGAACTTCTCACTGGTGATCAAAAGTGGGGATCTGAGCTTCAGTTTTAAAAGTTAAATGTGGCTTACAAGTCCCTTATGTCTTGTATTTTAGTATTCTCATTCTCCAGCAGCTCGAGTGTCATCTACCGTAAGGTCTGTTGTCTCTGCTTTCATCACTGGGCACCGTAGCTTTGGGAATATAGGTTTGAGCATGAGAAGTGGTCACGTTCTTTATTGCTGCTGTGGATGCTTTACATACTGAAACAGAAGCATTCATGGCTTTGTTTTTGTAAATACAAAAGCCTTGGAACCATTTAACAAATTTAGAATTCAGCAGAGTCTATTGTAGCAAGACAGTGAATGATCTAAAGAATTCGATTAAGGGTTGGTACTAATGTTGAATTATTGATGTAGGACTGCTTTGACTTTTGACTGTTTTGTACTTGATGTAGATTGTGAAAAATAAATTGGCACCACACATCTCCTCCCACTGTCATAAAAAGCATGTCTGCTTGCAAAAGATACAGTAATTAAAACATTAACTGCCATGTGAGTTGTATTTAACTCATGCTAGTTTGGAGTCTGGGACCTCGTTAAGCATATGTAACTCACACATCTCTTCACCTTGGGAGCCACAAGAACTATTTTTCAAGTTACATAAAATTCACGCACAGAAAACAATAAAAAATAAATTTTTCATTAAATTAGAAAGGATCGTTTTGTTTTCAAAGTTTTTATTCTGTTTTTGTAATAAAACACTGTAGCCCCGGGGAAAAAAATTTTTTTTCTAGTGTATCAGTCAATGTGTTAAAACATAAAATTAAATGCTTATTGTAATTTGCCCCCAGAAGGTGTCTCTATTTAAGAAATGTGGAGTATTTGTTATATGTATCCTTTGTTTAATATAACTTATTATTATATTTGCAATAGTATACAAATAGAAAAAAATTGCCTAAGAAAATTCCATTCCAACACATGTTTTCATCTTTCTGTGTTCTTTTCCATAGGTGCTGTCTGTATGTAAATTTCACATTAATCCCACAGTATAGACGTTTTTGTGTGTAATAGGAGTTTTAATATTACATGTTTCTCAAATTTCTAGGGATTTAAACTGTGTACTGTGATCTTACCTTAGCCTCTTCCCCAGTCCGCTTTCCTGCCAGGCAAGGTGCTGAATTTTTCATGTGTTGTTAATCTCTGGAAATGCGCCGAGGTAACGTCAGTACCTTAGTAGGCTCTGTCCACTTATACTCTGATTTATGCTTTGAGTTCCGTCTTTTTGAACAGTTGATTCTTATTCTTTCCTCATTTTAATATCTTTTTCTAGGTGTCATTGTTCTAATTAACATTTAAACTCTTCATATTTGCTGAAAGAAATTGTTTAAGCAGCTAAGATTTAGAGCTTAAGTTGTAATGATGTGGTGGTGTTTTTGAGTTAATTCTAGCATTACATGTAAAGTTTTCTAACCTAGACTTGTAATTAAACTGCTGCTTCCATTTAACCTGATTTCCTTGTTTTATATTCCTTTATTCTTTTAAAATGAAAATATTTCAAGGGAGAGTCACACCTTAGTATGAATATCAGAAAATTCTTTTTTTGTCCTGGGAAGTGCCTACATATGAGGAGTGATACTGAATGGAGTAGAGACAAACCTTGACTATACTTTTGTTTTTCTTTGTAATTGAGTAGTTAAAAATGCCTGTAAAGGACATGTCAAATGATAAGTCCAAAGATTTTATAGAAAAACAGATTAAATTGAACACTCTTGTCTCATATTCTTAAATATTCAAATTGATATGACCAAATTGACTTAAATGAGAATTGATGTCTATAGTATATTTACTCATTTTTTTTCTTTTTGCTTCAATTTTCTGCCAATCTTCTGCCCTCTGCCCCACCATCGTGTTGGATTACTTTACTAGGAAGATTTCCAGCAGGCCGATCCAGAGCTTAGGTTTCAGAGAAGTCTTCTCAATGTGTACTTAACAGAACTGAATTTGTGTGAAGTAAGAGCAGTCAGCAAGAGATCAAGAAAACTTGGCATGAGCCCTCTCTGGTGGTGGTGGAGGTGGGGGGGGTCACATATCCAGAAAACAATGAATGGCCTTTAAAAATAGGTGGGTTGAATAAAACATTGAAGAAAAGTCTGGCTGTTTTTAAAGCCTTTAGAAGAAAAAGGAATTAAAGGGAAAAAAATAAACAGTAGGAGTCCAAGTTGCTAGATCACTGATATTTCTGTAATATGTAATGATATTCTAAAGCTAATACGTACCACCCACTTTAGCTTGTGAGAATGAAAGGAGGGAAGATTGGTTTGTGTATAGGAGCATAATTTAGTAAATAGATGTGTTTTATAGGCAGTCATATTTCTGTCACCCAATGAATATACTTATGTTCCAGGGGTTGGTTCTTTTCTATTTGTGAATGACCATTATAATTGGCTTCCTGATATGGGCTTTCTAGTATATATGAGTGGGATATTTTCACTCAGCTCTAGTAATAGTCAATGCAGTTAGCGCTATGGGATTTAGAAAAGATTTTTGCTCTTAAAGATCAATAGGCAACACTGAACATTGATTCAACTAGTATGGCAATTATTGTACAAATAATGTACAATGATTTGGTTTTTACATGGGTTTTTCAGTATCATGAATTCAGAAATGTGCATACAACAGTGAATTTTATAAAAAGTTTTTTGGTTCAA
This sequence comes from Avahi laniger, assembly GCA_963575035.1. Classification (NCBI taxonomy): domain Eukaryota; kingdom Metazoa; phylum Chordata; class Mammalia; order Primates; family Indriidae; genus Avahi; species Avahi laniger. The sequence goes on from CAUYSK010126046.1 coordinate 54,317, forward strand.
AATTTTATAATATAATTTTAACTGGTAACATTCTTTAGTGGGTTAGATCAAATGTAAAAACCAGCATGAAATCAGGGGTTTGTAGCTGATGTATAAATCACTGCTGCATCTGAAGGCTTAAAATTGAATTTGGTTTTAACAGGGTTGAATTTTATGTGACATTATAAGTAACATCTTACAGAGATGTTTAATAAAGATAGTTAATAAACCTACAGAGACACATTTGACCATTATTTAGAGGAGATGAAATGTGAATTTACATTTAAAATGGAAAAGATAAAAGATTTCAGAAAAGTAGCATTTGATTATGTCTCATTCTATATACTTGGCAATCTTCTTTTTGCATCCCTGTATTAAAATTGCATATCTCTATTTTAATCACTTTACATCTTTATCACCGTCTCCTCAGTGGTCTCATGTCATTATCAGTTGATCTGGTCACACTGTGCATCATTCTTCCCCATCTGTTCCTATTAATACTTCCTCCTTTAATTTTTTACTACATGAGACTGAAATGATGTAAAGAAAAAAAAACTCTCACTCCTTTTTTCTTTTCAACTCTGTTGTCCTGGTTTCTTTCTTTTCTCTCTTTCCCTTCACTCCAGCCAAAACAGTGATTCACAGTAGTCACAAAACGAATCAGTTCTCATCAAGCAACCATTCTTTTTCTGCCACGTGGTAGGCATCAGTGGCTAGAGAGAAGGGATCAAAAAAGAAGGGATGTGTGAGTGTGTAATTGTGGTCTTTGCTGCATGGTCCCATTGGAAGTGTAACATGTTCATTTTCAGGGTAAATTTACTCCAAAAATGTCTTTTTTACCTTTCACATGTCAACTCCCTCAGCATGTTTCTCTGGGCCGGAATCCTTGTTTTCTTGCCTTTTCTTTCCAAAGACATACTCTCTTTAAGACATCTCATTCAGTTTTATTCTTTAGTCTGTCAAATTTCAGTTTGTTTAGATGGGAACAATATTGATACTGTATGTAAAACAGGTAATGATTCACAATATGTTTTGATTTTGTTGTCTATGGATTTAAGGAATTAATTTGAAACACCAATTCTGTTTGAAAGAGGATTTCTAAAAGAGATGGTATATCACAAATGAAAGTTTTATTCCACTAGTCTATTTTTAAAGAAATCATTGTTCTGTGGTTGAATTTTCTTCCTTTCATCTTTGGCCAGATATAACAAGTGACTTTTATGTTATTTCCTACTTTGTCTTTAGTGTACTATATTTTTCAATTAAAAAACACACTATTGTTAGGTCTGCCGCTCTTTAATGAATCATTGGATTAGAAAATAATTCATTATATCATCAGGCAGAGATACATTCCTTTATTTGAATGTAGATAGTGAAGATGAATAATTTATCAAATGTTATTAGTGCAGGCTGCATATTACTGGAGTCTCAGCAGGATATAATGAAATTTGTCTCATGCTAGTATGAAAATAGCATGCCTTTGCATAGTCATTATTGAACTTTTGGCATCTCTCAGAGAACTATTATGGTATCAGGCCAATCTTGCTCACCTCTTCATTAACTGGACTTTTGATTGAAGAGTTTAACTTATCTTGAAAATCTGTGGAATCTGTTATGCCAAATGCTTGCTTGACTCTGGCGTGTTTCTATGTTAGTGCAGAAATTTTCAAAATGAATGAAGTGCTTGATGTTTCTTATTAAAGTGATTAGTGCAAAAAGGCTATGACTGATGATTTTATTACTTCCGGTCACGAAAAGCTGTCTGTACAGGTGACGCTTAAGCAATGTATCTTTCTGAAATGAGGGATGATGAAACGTATATAATTACTTAGAATCTTATATCTGTACTAATTATGTATTTGAAATTATCTTAATTGCTTTTAAAAAGTTGCATTTCATTTGCTTCTGGCATGATTGCATGAAGAAGTCAACAAATCTTCTCCCCAAAAGCAATGATAAAACTGGACAAATGGTCAACAACAAATTATGTCAGTACTCTGGAAAGCCACTAAACACACGCAGTAAACTGAGATGTGCGTATTCACCAAAGCAGCTGAGCTTTGGGAAAGACCTGTGAGTCTGTGGTGTTGATGCCGAGGCTGCTCCCATTTTCCGTCCTCAACGCTGTGGGCGAGGTCGTTCCACTAGCGCAAAGCAGCCTCTGAAAACCAGGAGCTTTGTTGCTGCTCCCGAGGCAGCTCAGTCGATGTGGAGAACTGCTAGGTACAGTGGAGACCGTGATGGCAAATGACAGGGAAATATGCGGCTCTACTGGACTGAAATTGCTGGCCTGTTTGGCGCAAGCAATGGACTGGTGGACTAGCCGGGGATGTAACAGGGAATTCTGGGAGATGAGGCAGCAATAGGAGGCTTAGGAAGCTCTCCACATACCTGGAGTTGACTTGAGTTTGTGCACATGCACAGCTTTATAAGAAATCTAAAGAAAGTTCTTCAGGCAGAAAGGAAATGGTAGTAAATGATAACTTGAATTCCAAGGAGCAATGAAAAGTGCTAGAGATGACACTTCTAGGGGTATATAAAAAGTAGTCTCTCTATATTTTTACATTTTTTTCTTATTTAAAAAACCATACAATTATATATAAAACAATAATTATAGCACTATATTTTTGGCTTTACAGTGATCCCCCCCGTAACCATGGGGGATACATTCTAAGACCTCCTGAAACCATAGATAGTATCCAACTCTATGTATACTATGTTTTCTCCTGTGCATACATAGCTATGATAAAGTTTCATTCATAAATTAGGCACAGTATGAGATTAACAATAACTATTATAAAATAGAACAATTGTAACAACATACTGTAAGAAAAGTTATGTGAACATGGTCTCTCTTTTTCTAAAAATATCTTATACTTACTAACTTATGAAACTGGAAAGCAAAACCACAGATAAGGAGGAACTACTGTATACAACTATTTATGTTAATATACACCACAACAATAGCAACAGAAGAGGAAGAAGGAAAAGAAATAGCACTGGAACAATTGAATATTCATATGAAAAAAATGACCTTAAGCCTTTACTGCATATTAAATACAAAAAGTAATAAAGTAGATCCTAGACTTAAATATAAGAGCTAAAACAATAAAACATTTAGAAGAAAACATAGGAGGTATCTTTGTGGCCTTGGGATAAGGGAGAGTTCTTAGATGTGTCCCCAGAAGCATGAGACATAAAAGAAAAAAGTTGATAAATTGAACTTCATTAAATTGAAAAACATTTACTTTTCAGGAGACACCACCATGAAAGTGAAAATATAAACCACAGACTGAGAGAAAATATTTATGAATCATAGCTGATAAAGGTCCTATAACTATAATATATAAAGAATTCTTACAACTTAATAAGACACACTCTAATTAAAATATTGGCAAATACTGGAGTAAACATTTGTATTAGGATTGATGTGACGTGTATACAGAAAGAGCTATATTATAAGGAATTGGCATACGCAGTTACGCAGGCTGAGGAGTCCCAAGATCTGCAGTGGACAAGCTGGAGACCTGCGAGAGCTGACGTGTAGTTCCAGTCTGAGTCCAAGGCCCGAGGACCAGGAGAGCCAGTGTTGTGAGTTCTAGTCCATAAGCTGGCGGAGTTGAGACCCAAGAAGAGCCAATATTTTAGTATGGGTCTGAAGGCCAGAATGGACAAATTTTCCGGTTTATATAGTCAGTCAAGAGGAACTCACTTAGCCTTTTTGTTCTGTTTGGGCTTTCATTTGATTGGTGAGGCCCATTCACATTGGGAGGGCAATTTGCTTCACCCATTCTACCAGTTCAGATATTAATCTCATCCAGAAACACTTGCACAGACCCAGAGTAGTATTTGGTCAAAATGTCTGGACACCCTATGGCCCTGTCAAGTTCAAATATAAAATTAACCATCACAGCATTTTACTGAACAAGAAATACATTTGGCTAATAATCACATGAACATGTGCTCAACATCATTAGTCATTATGGAAATACATATTCAAACCACAATGTACTAATACCCATTTAGAATGGCTGTTATCAAAAAAAGCCATGATGTGTTGGCAAGGATATGAAGAAGCTCAAAACCTCATACATTGCTGGTGGGAATATAAAATGGTACCACCACTTTGGAAAACAGTTATTTCTTAAAAAGTTAAATTTATCACATGACCCAGCAATTCTACTCCTAGGAATCTATCCGAGAGAAATGAGAATGTATTCCCCCATGCCAAGACTTGTATGTAAATGTTGATGAAGCATTATTATAATAGCTATTAATTGCAAAAAATCCGGATGTCTATCAGCTGGTCAGTGGATTAACAAAATATGCTATATTTGGTATGGGAATGGAAATGCACTATAATAAGCTTGAGGGATTTTTTTTGATGTGATGGAAATGTTCAAAAACTGGGTTATTGCGATGATTGCAAAACTGTATAAATTTATTTAGAAGCATTAAATTGTGCTCTTACAATGAGAGAATTTTATAGACTATGCCTCAGTGAAGTTATAAAAATAATGTGTGTTTATAAAGAGTAAATGACAAAGTAAATATGGTAAAATAATAATTAGGGAATCTGAAGGGTATGGGAATTCTCTGTACTATCTGAAATTATTTCAAAATTTTAAAAATTCTGTAGCACTTAGAAGTGGTCTGATTTCCTCTGGTAACATTTTGTAAAAAGAAGTTTAAAAGTTTTGTTTGTTTAAAAAAAAAAAAAATCCAGCCCTGAAGTGCCATTTTATCTCAGCTTTTTGATTCTTCACTTCTTTGATTTCTTATTTGCTTTGCTTTGAGCAGATACTCTGATTTTGCTTTTTTTTTTTTTTTAAACTAATTTTTTCTGCAATGCAAACAGGCCCTGCACCCAAGTGAACCCTTCCTACTACACACACGTCTGGTCTGTGCTAGTGAGCATTCATACCTGTGGAACAATATTTTGAGGCTATTTCAGTGTCTCTTTCTCATCTGGGCAATATAAAAATGCAAATATTAGAAACAAAACACTTTAGCTTGTAGGTCTTGAACACAGCTGTTTTTCCTTTTGACAGTATTTTTTAGGCTTAAATAATCACTTGTTCTCTAGATTGTTTTTTTGTTATCCATAAAAAGAAAAAGTTAAATGCGAGCATTAACACATTTGTTGAAAGCATTAAATTAAAGGGGAGTGTGTGAGTCATGCTATTTATGTGCTCGATTTGAAGGTCACTCTGTGAGACTGCTGGGTCAGAAAAAGGATAATGGAAAGCGGTTGGGGGGAGCACGATTGGATTTGCCCAAGATTAGGAAGAATCCACTGATAGAAATCATTTCCATCAATACTGGGTAAGTGTCTCTCAAATTCCCTCATAAAATATTCAGTATATGCCATTAATTCAATTTTTTTTCCTGAACATGTGACATAGAAAAGTATTTGAACATTTTCTTGGGGGAAAGAAAAATCACAAAAAGCTCCAAAGCACTTTGAATATAGTTCCTTCTGAAATGTTCCCTGTACGTAAATTACACTTACATTTGCAGCAGGGTTTTATATCTTTGATTAACATTATTCTTCTTATTTTTAGTAGTAAACATGGATTTCATTTTCCAGCTATGCCCTTGGTTAAA
>CAUYSK010126048.1:0-38339 GCA_963575035.1 Avahi laniger
TTTTTTTTTTTTTTTGAGACAGAGTCTCACTTTGTTGCCCTGGCTAGAGTGAGTGCCGTGGCGTCAGCCTAGCTCACAGCAACCTCACACTCCTGGGCTCAAGCGATCCTACTGCCTCAGCCTCCCAAGTAGCTGGGACTAAGGCATGCGCCACCATGCTCGGCTAATTTTTTCTATATATTTTTAGCTGTCCAATTAATTTCTTTCTATTTTTGGTAGAGACGGGGTCTCGCTCTTGCTCAGGCTGCTCTCGAACTCCTGAGCTCAAAACGATCCGCCCGCCTCGGCCTCCCAGAGTGCTAGGATTATAGGCGTGAGCCACAGCGCCCGGCCAGTTTTCAGAATTTTATAGTAGAACCCCTTTAATAAATGAAAACTTACCTAAAAGGTTTCTATATAATGAAAGTAATCAATGCAAAGTAGCTTGGCTGAAGAACTAAAGGACAAAGCTCTTTATATTCAGTCTTCCCTTCATTTCTAAGCTCCATGAAGGAAGGAACAGTATCTGCCACTTTCATTAGGGATAGCCAATGCTTGACACTCAGCAAACACTCAAGGTATCTTTGTGAATGAATAAACGTGGCATAAATTAATGGAAAAAAGAGTGAAAGCCATTGACACATAGTAATTATCCAGTCTAGAATTGTTGTTTCAAGCATTTATTTTGCCTACTTTCAATAGCAACTCCAAAGTAGATTTAATTAAAAAGATACAATCAACACAGAAAACTCAGGGGAAAAATTTGAACTAAATTCAAAATACCATGTCAAAAAAGATTATACTAGAAGTTGTAGGGCTCACAAAAATATGTAAGGAAAGATCCTTGTCTTCCAGAAGCTACAAATTAAGTTAGGATTGATGTTCAATTAGCAAGGTCAGTAAGAGACATTCTTTGATAAAAGTTATAAAAGAGAAACATAGTTCAATGGAAGCTCTGAAAATACAAGAAATTCCAACAGGGAAGAACTCAAGAAGACTTGCTGAAGGAGATACGATCTTATTTCACTTCTAAAGAATAAGTAGAATTTCAAAAGAGGAATCTAAAAAAAATTACATTTTTGGTAAGGAAAAGAGAATGAGCGAATGAAGAAAAACAAGAAAGTACTTCAAGAATAGCAAGTTACTGGGCTAAAGCTTTAAGATTCTTAATGGCAGAGAAAGATACCAATATAAAGGTAGATTCAAAACAATTTAAAAGACCACAACTGAACATATAAAACAGTATCCTCCAGGAGTAAATGGAATAATCAATTTCATTTTTCACATTATGGTTAGCATACCTATGTGCTATAATCAAATCAAGCGAATACTTACAAGGTCATTCATATTAGTTTGGCTAGCTGGATTAATTTCTTCCAAAAATTCCAAGACATAAAATGTGTATCTATCCATAAGATGGACTCCAATGGCAGGATCAGGTTGATGCTATGAAAAGAAAAAGAAAAAAAAACTGTATGTCTAATAGCATCATTATAAGAAAATGTTTAAAATGTAATCAATATTTCCTTCTAATGTGTTAAAAAGTCTAAGAATATGAAATAACAGATTCATAAAGCACATAAGTGATTTCGGAAATAGCTACACATTACAAAGATACTGCAGTTTACAAATGGAGAAAATGTACCTACCGAGAGTGAATCTTCTCCCACTTGGCTACTCGCTAGAGCCATTATGTTAGGAGAATAAAATCGTTCATACATGGATGCTCCCTGACAAGTATCAATAATAAACAGTAGCTCATTGTACCTGAAAGAAAAGTGATACTATCTCTGACAAGAATCACATTGTTAATCACACATTGACTAATATTTCTATAATACTTCCATAATATGTTTAAATCATATCTTAGTCATTTCATTAGCTAAAATTTGGAGAGTTTTCAGTAGAATTCCCAATAGAAATTTGACATTAGAAAAGTTAAAGATATAAACCTGTCCAAGGAAACCTGTCCAATCAGTTTTTGTGCCACAAACTAGCTGCCCCACCTCTTTCTTCCTCCCTTGTCTATGTCACATGATTCAAAATCCAAATAAAAATTTAATTCGACACACACTTATTTGGCACCAATGTTGTCCTAGAAACTGAGCTAAGTTCAGGAAAAAAAAAATATGGCCTAGTTACTATACTCAAAGAGCTTAAAATCTAACTGGAAGGAGGATAAAAAACATGTAACTCAATTGGAATGTGATAAGAATTACAAATATATATTGAGTGCCTACAATGTGCCTGATACCATGCTGGGTATACAATAATCCCTGCCCTCATGAAACTTAGTGTCTTATAAAGTCAAAGTGTTACAAGCATTAAGAAAGCAATAGATGGGGGGTTAGGGGGGAGGCAAGGGTAACATACGTAACCTAAATATCTGTACCCTCATAATATGCTGAAATAAAAAAAAAAAAAAGAAAGCAATAGAGGTAACTGCAAAGAAAAGCAGGTCTAAGAAAGGTGATGCCTGACACAAGCAATGAAGAGTGAGCATTGTTTTATATAACAGAGAAAGGAAAGGAACATTCCAGTAGAGGAAAAAGCACCTAATTTTAAAAAATATAAATGTTCTGGAATAGTTCTAAGTAGTTAGGATTGGGAGAATGGAAGGAAATTAGTTTCAAAAATGTAGAGTAAGGTCAATTTGTAAAGGCTACCACATGAAGTGTGGATCTTATAAGGTTGGAGAAGCCACCAAAGCTTTTTGTTTTTTTAATTAAAGAATAACATAATCCAGTATCTATTGTCCAATAAGTGGGCTAGCTGCTTAAGGTGAAAGTAGGGAGAAGATACATTTTCTGGGAAGTTTTTTTTCAGACACTGGGTCTTGGTAACAGCTAACATTGCACCTAGAAAAGAAAGCATGAATCTTGACCACAATAACCAAAAAGGTGATGGAAGTCACAATTAATATGACACATTTATTCTGAGGCAAAATCTGAAGAGGCCCCTAAGGATCAGAAACATCTAAAGTTATGAGAGGCAGTACAGTAAACAAGAGAGCGAGCTCTGGGATTGGACCACTTGGGCTTGAATCCTAGCTCTGGCACTACTAGCTGTGTAAAGTTTGGTAAGTTACTTAATCTATCTGTGCCTCAGTTTACTCATTCTGTGAGTAAACACAGATTCTGTGCCTCAGAATCTACCCTGTAGAGTTGTTTTTTCCTCAACACTTCCATGCATTTTGTTTATGCTTATATTTCAACATTTATAATATTTTGTAGCAGAGTTGTACACATATTTCTCTTTTGCACTAGATTTTAAACACTTTGAAGACACAGTAAGCATCATATTCCCCTTTGTGCCATATGTATAGAAGGTAGCCCATAAGTGTTTACTAAAGATGATCAAGTTAAAAACAGTTCTACTGCTACTTTAAATTCACTTACATTTATATATATGACAACTTCCAACTAAAGGAATGCTTACCAAGGATTACTAACAATATATCATTCTTAATGTGAGTTAAGTTCCAAGTTTTATGCTAATCATAATTGCAATGATTTTTTTCCAAAAGAGAATGAGCTAGGAGGAACAGGTACAAGCTGAAAAATAATCAAATGTTTATAATCTCCATAACTAATACGAAATTTGGTTGGAGGGACTCTTATTTCCTCTGAAAAGGATGCTAATTAATATGAGATATGATCTTAAAGTTAACTTTTTTCATGTTATATATTAATTCTTAGTTTTTCTTTTAACAATAACTCAGTTCATAGCAAGACATGGTGGCTCATGCCTATAATCCTAGCACTCTGGGAGGCTGAGGCAGGAGGATCACTTCAGGCAAGGAATTCAAGACCAGCCTGAACAACATAGTGAGACCCCATTCTCCACAAAAAATAGAAAAAAAAAAAATTAGCTGGGCATGGTGGTGCCCATCTGTAGTTCCAGCTACTCAGGAGGCTGAAGCAGGAGAATCACTTGAGCCCAGGAGTTTGAGGTTGCAGCAAGGTATGATGATGCCACTGCACTCTAGCTGGGGCAACAGAGCGAGATCCTGTCTCAAAAAAAAAAAACTTAATTTAATTTAATTTTTTTAAAAAAAACCTCTATTCAGTGGAAATAACCAATATAAATTTAAAAGGGTGGAAGAAATGATTAAAATAAGTTAAAATCTTATAAAATAAAAACTATAAATCTACTAACCATGCAAAAATCAGGTATTAATATATCTTATGAAAAGAAGCCAGTTGCTAATTACCGTCTTTTCTGCCACATTTGTTCAAAAGCATCTGCAAGTTCTATGTTGGTAATTTCTTCAGAATCTTGAAATTTCAAGAAACCATTTCCACCATGTCCTTGTAAAAAGTCAAAAAGTGCAATAGATACATTTTTAAATGTCAACTGCATATGTCCAGATATAGTTATTTCATTCACTGCAATATTTCAATGTCACTTATTATTTTATACTCTAAAATACTGTGAACCAAGTAAATTTAATTTTCCATTATACCAATTTAAAAAAGAATGATAAGACTATATAAAAAATAGCAGATATAATATGTTTAAGAGTGTTTCTATCATTCAATTCCAGAAACCCACATTTATAATCTTTCATTGGCTCCATTATGACCTCAGAAATGAGTTTTCATGCATAACAGCTTTTCAAATACCAGGCAAATATTTTTGGTGAAAAAGAAGTTGAAGATACTAGCTAATTCCATGGTATGCTAGTAGTCTTCACAGTGTATACTTAGAATGCTATCACTACTAGAAAGTGAAGTTTTCACCTAAAAATTGATGTTTTTACTACCATAGAGAAGACTAGAAGATTGTGATGCTTAGCATGCATGCAAGAACCAGTCTGTCTGGATCCAAACATTAGCTATGCCACTTATTGACTGCGTTACTGTAGGCAGATAATTTAATCTTTCTATGCCTCAGTTTCCTCAGCTGTAGAGTGAGAAATGTATTAGCAAGAACATTATTAGCTTGCTTGCACAGCTCCTTTGTGTAGATTTTTAAAAGGTATCTCCATTGGGCATCAAAGCAGAGAAAAATTGTCTATTTTAGTGCCTCCTCTGGATATATGCAGTGCTGTGACCTCATAAGTATTAATAGTTAGTGAGTATGCCTTTGTGGGAGGGAAGGGGGAAATACTCCTTCCTCCTGTTAGATACAATCCTGTGCCAGGGCACACAGTTTACTAAGTGTAAACACATACTAGATTTCAGCTCCCACTTAACCCCCTGGCCAGATGCTTGTGTGCACTATATAACCCGCACAACTATATGTGGCAGCCCTAATATCAGCACCTAAGTCACTGGGCTGCTGTGCGGGTGAAAAGAGTTCAATATACACAATGATTTAGAATATTGCCTAATGGGTAGTAAGCCTCAATAATCATTAGCTATTATCATTTTTATTAACATATTACCACAATTACTAATCTTCCTATTCTCTTACAGATGTTGGTAACTTTCTTCTGTAAAGGATCAGGTAGTAAATATTTTAGGCTTGTGAGCCATATGGTCTCACAAGTACTGAACTCTGCCATTGCAGTGTGAAAACTGCCTTATGTGTAAATAAATGGATGTAACTGTGGTCCAATAAAACTTTATTTCCAAACAGGCAGCCAGTTTATTGGCCATAGTTTATCAAACTCTATCTTAAAGTACTAGGATTTGTTCCATGCCTGAAATTATCCTGAAAGAATATCAAGAGAATATGAAAAAAAATTAATAAATTCTTTAGTGTAGTACACCAAATAAAGCTAAGCTACAAAACTGCATTTTACTTTATTTGCCACAAAAGCTTGAAAATTTCTTGTAACTTTCAGATACAGTAAAATGAAAATTTTCCTGACTTTATTAAGTCTATTATTTTATAAAGTTTATAAATTGAGTTTTGAAAGTTATAAATAAATGCAACATGATGGATTAAGAAAAGCCACTAAGTAGGGATCATTAACTGTCCTGCTATGTGACATTTAAGAATCATTCCCATCTGTTTTATCATCAGGTGAATGGAACGCCTTCTGAAAAATTTATTTTACATCTTTTATCAATATCATATTTACTGACTACTTCTATAAAGTAGGTGATGGTGATAAAAAGAAGAAAAACATAATCAATGATATCCTGGAATTCAAAGTACAGTGAAAGCAATAGATACCCAAACAACCAAAGAATAATAAGTTAAATGCTACAATAGAAACGAAGAATTAATATAAGAGTACAAAGAGGAGAGCTCACATCAGCCAAGAAGAAAAGTGTTTTTGGATAGAGCAATTACAGACGCATTATTCATACTAGGATACTTCTAAAGGAGAAAGGAGGAGATATTAATAATTATACTGGGACAATAGATATAAACTATTACATCAATACAACTGTCCCAGGAAACTAGAGACTTAAGTCACCCTAGACTTAGAAAGGAAATCACTGAAAAAGTGACTCCGGAGCTAACACTAAAAAGATAAGGAGTAATCAGGTAGGCAAAGAGGATTGAGAGGACACCATAAGCAAAGGCAATAGCTTAAATAAATGTCTGGAGGACAGAACAGTCAAGTGCTTAGAAGGGAATTAGGAAAAGTGTAAGAACTAAGACTGAAATTAAAAAATAATATGGGCTGGGCGCTGGTGGCTCACGTCTGTAATCCCAGCTCTCTGGGAGGCCGAGGCGGGCGGATAGTTTGAGCTCAGGAGTTCGAAACCAGCCTGAGCAAGAGCGAGACCCCGTCTCTACTAAAATTAGAAAGAAATCAACTGGACAACTAAAAATACACAGAAAAAACTGGCCGGGCATGGTGGCGCATGCCTGTAGTCCCAGCTACTCGGGAAGCTGAGGTAGTAGGATCACTTGAGCCCAGGAGTTTGCGGTCGCTGTGAGCTAGGCTGACGCCACGGCACTCTAGCCCAGGCAAGAGAGTGAGACTCTGTCTCAAAAAAAAAAAAAATAAATAAATTATATGACTAAATCATAATATATATTATATACTATTATGTATAATATACATTATAAATATATTATATTATGGAGCACTTTTATCTCCAATATTCCTCATAGTCAAAAAACTACTATATCTCACATCTGGGTAGTATATTCAAAATACAATTTCATGAACCCTACCCCAGACCAAAACTGAATAAGAATTTTAGAATAAGGCCTAAGTATCTACATTCAGGTAATTGTTATGCACACTAAAATTTGAGACTCAATCAATGGAAAATCATTATAAGGTTTTAAGGATAAGAGGGACACATTTGTAATTTCTATTCAACATCCTAGTAGGATGATTAACAGAACAAAACTGAAGGATGTTATAGCAGGATACTATGTAAAAGGTGATAAAATTTACCAGGGCAATAGTAAAAAATATAGAGATAAGAAAATAAGAAACAACACAAAATGTTATACTGTTTTCAAATATCATTTCAAGTAGTTCTATATCACAGGAAAATAGACCTACATGACAAACTATTTTAACAAAAATGACTTAATGTATTTAAATTTCTTTCCACATGGATTTCTTTTCAAAAAGAGTTTCAATATATTCTACCATAAAAATCTCTAAATTATAGAATTACCTGTCATATAAATAAGAATATTGCTTCTGTCATCAGAAAGAAGACGTTTTGACCGAGGAGTACTAGGTGGGATCCTGCCAGTTAATACCCGTAAAAAATTCTCCACAGTTACCTAAAAATAAATAAAGAAATCAAATGAAATAGAACCTGGGGAAACTTAAAATTATTTTTTACTTTTAAAAACATTCCTTCTTCTTTCTCTACATATTACTCAGCATAAACTGAAAATTAAAACACAAAAAGAATTATAACTCGAAATTTGTTTACTTAAACATATACCTCAGAGTAACTTTACTACTATAAAAAAAAAAAAGTACTAAAAACTAACAAAGAAAAAACACCTTGGAGAAAAATAAGTTAATTCTAAATTAAAAATTTTAAATGGTATGCAAAGTATTGCCTTTAAAAATTACCCAAAAGCTTAAAAATTATTAATCTGTCTACATAGGCAATTCTTTGGGAAGATATAAATTAAAGGAATTTGTAAATAAAATCAGCTACATCATTGCAGCTAATCTGTGCATCTACTTAGTCAACTATGGATTAACCATGAAAGAAAATAGTTCTATACATAATTCCCCCAAATTATGTACCTTCAACTTTTGAATACCTTTTGTTACTTAGATTTCATCAGGGGTATCTTCAATGTGTAAAAAATTGTAACACTTTAAACTAGATTTCCCGGTCTGGAATTTCTAACCCTCTGGGATTCTTTGAAGGCATATTTAAAGTTGTAGAGAGTAAAATACTTCTTTAAAGTTAACAGCTAAGTCATATATTATGCATTTCTAAATTTAAAAAGTAGAAAATCTATCCAGATTTCTTATTCATCTTTTCCCTAGATCACGGGTGTGTAAATGTGTAGGTATACGTATGTCTGTAAGCTGTTTAATTTACATTCTTCCTAGAAGACAGCAAGATGCTAATTGTTTTAATAGGACTTCTTGTTGGCTAACAAGGAAGGGAAATTTTATATCTACATTTTAAGATGACTACACAAACAAGTAAAAAGGCAAACATTCATACACATTTAATTCATTTAACAAACATTTTTGAGCGCCTGACATAAGCTATAGGTACTGTGTAGGTATAAGTTATATAAGATATAGGCCCTCAAGAAGTTTATAGTCTAGGAGGAGATAGGTATGCTTTTAAAATTGCTTCAAAAGAGGTCTGGGAACACAGAGAAACTGTGTCTTACTTTTCGTAGGCTTCGTAAAAGGGGAAGGATTATCTAGGAAGACTTCATAAAGGAAGCCTTCAAAAAACATTTTCACCATCTATTAAATTTAAAATGAGTTTTCCAAGGGAGAAAATATACTATAATGTCATTTTTATACTTATATTTTAATTTTTAATCATATGCATAAAAACACTGGAAATTTATTAAAAGTGGTTATCTGCAAGTAGTGGAAATATTGTGTGAGTTTTTTGTTAGTCATTGTAACTTTTCCACAATTAATATAATTATTAAAAATATTAAACTTGAATTTATAGATCAAATATGAAAAATATATTCACTGTAAAATACGTTTATTGTAAAAGAAAATTGATACGTGAAACCTCACGAAAATAAGACAGAAGTCAATATAAAGTTTTTCTATCCTAGCTACATATATAAAATATTCATGTTTGAATATTTCTACTCACACATTGTCTCCTTAATATGAACTCTAGAGACAGAATTATGTCAAGGCTACAGTGAAAATTAAGTTTAAGGAAAAAGAATATGACAGTTCTGTTCTACCACCGGTTATAGAGTTTAAAAGTAATGACATTTCAAAAATGTGACTAGATTAAACAATTTACCTCATAGCTTCTGTAATCCACTTCCACATCATCTCCATACACATTTAGTTCCATATTCTTGTGACTAAACACTGTAGCTGGTTTGGGATTTCTGGGATTGCATGCCATATCATCTGCAAGCATTAGGACAATGTGACTAGGAAAAAAAAACTTCCAGTAAATATATTATGTAAATAAAACCAAAAAGTTAAACACAAATTTTATTTTTGTAATGTAGCAATTATAGTCATTCTTTTCCTCATTAAAAAATAATTAAATTTCCAACTAAATATTTAGAGGGACTTTAATTATTTTTTTCATATTCTTATATAGTATATATCTTAAAGTAGAGAAATTACAGCAATTTGGCATAAACTTAATAGAACTTGAGGGTAATAACTTATTTTTTTTCCCCAGTAGAGTATACTTTACACCATATAGCACAGGGAAGCTAAAAGCTGTCTTCCCCAAAGAGTTAAAAAAAAATTTAGTAATATTTGTCATTCTCAAGACTTAGAGAGTCCACATTAAATGATGATGTTGCAAATAATTTAACTTTCAGAATCCCAAATGCTTAAGTAAGAAAACAAATCATTTATCAGCAAGTACAATCAGTTTAGCGCAGGTATTATGCAATTACTCCTCACTAACTCCACTCCATCTCCCTAATGCCAGCCACCATCATCTCTTGACTAGATGCAGAAACAGCTCCCTACCTGGCTTTCTGCTTCCATTCTCACCTTCTTTCAGTTCATTCTCCTAATAGCCACCAGAGTGATCTTTCTTAAATAAGTCAAATCATTAAATGTTCCCACTTAAAACCTTCCAAGGACTCCCCATTATAATTATAGTGAAATCAAAACTCCTTACATCATCTAAAAGGCTCAATTAATCTGGTCTCTATCTCTCCAACTTAAGCCCCTACCAACCACATTCACCATGCTCCCTCCCCACTGGCCTTTTTGTTCCAGGAATATGCCAAGTCTTTCCTGCTTCAGTGGCTACTGACCAAATTTAGACTTCTCTTCTCCCAGATCATATCATTCCAATCTTAGCTGTGGTACTGTGTCTCGTTATGTGTTTTATTTTCTACATCACAGCTATGAGTCTGAAATCCCCATCATCTCCCACCACCACCCCATTAGGATGTAAGTTCTCTGAGGGCAGAGGCTGTATGTGTCCTGTTTACCACTGTAGCACCCAGGCTAAGTAATAGAGACTGGCATGCAGTAAGTACTCAACAAACAATTTTAAGTGAATGAAATGTTTTCATTTTTGCACATAATTTCTTTAAGAGGAAATTATAAAATCTCTCTTAAATACTTCTCATCTCGATTCTACCATTAAAACTGCTCAACATGAATCAGGAAATTTTCTATTCTACCATATACTTGAGTTTCCCAAACAGAAGGGAAAAATTAATGTGGCATATGTAATTAGTTTGGCAGGAGATAACAAGAAGAAAATGTTCTGCTGCGTATGTTCCAAATACATTAAAGTTCAAAACTGAAACATTGTGATTTTTCTTGAAAATTGGCTAGATTTCTACTTTGAAAGCATTCCAACCCTGCAACATTCAAAGATCAGATCTTCAGCTGTTACTGATTCATTCTTACAGAATGGTGAAAGTTATTCCTCTTAAAATGAAAAATATATCTTCTCTTTTTTATAGCTTAAGGAGATCATTAATTTACATTAAGTTATTATGTTATTATCATTCATTTTTATTGTAAAAAAAGACTGAATTGACCTCCAAATGTTGATATAAAAATGAACATCGCTTTAGGCCATGTGTTTTGTTTAGGGTTAATTCCATTCTATGAAACGACTTATTCAATATCTATACAATGTCAATATCAATTATAAAGCAGTAGTAATTTCAGCTTAAAAATCATAAATTTGATCATTATTTTTCCTAGAGATAATTTTGAGCCTCAATATAAGTACTATGACCCTCAATTAACATAATCAATATATCATAAATCATATTTGTAATAATATGGATAAATGAAAAACAAGTAAGGAAATAGAATGGATTTCAAACTTTTAAAAGTCCAACCATGTATTCTAATTCACTGTTTCTGAAACTTAAGAAACATTTAGAACTCTTTTCTGGAGGAAAAAAAATTGTCACTTGCTCAAGTGTTAAGTTATTTTTATAATGGTACTTAAATACAGACAAGTAAACTACTTAGGCTTACGGTTCTTACAAAGTAACAGAATCAAGAGAAAATTATAAATTATGTTCTAACAAAACTATCAAACTAATAATACTCTAAAAGCATTAATTCCATTTGAAAGATGATGTTACTTTTCAACAACTAAATGACTATTATGTTTAACAGAAGAGCTTCAGGTCTGGTTCTACATGTAATTTTTTTCTACATTTTGAAATCTATACTACACATATAATTCAATGATACAGGAAATGTCTTTTCAAAAATGTATGTTGTACAATATTCAATTCATAATTTCCAGGCTCTGTTTACTGTTCAGGACAATCAGATCTTATATTTAAGTAAGTTTTTGCCAATAGACATTCGTTGAATGCAAGTTATCATGAGATCTCACTCGACTCCTTAAAGTGTCTTTTTCACTTGAATTATCAGGCTAACATCACAGCAGTTATTTAAATCTGCAATAAATGGGTCTCAAATCAATCACTGGCAAAATCAAGACAAAAAAATCAACATTGAGGACATACTACTATGCTCCTATAAATAAAAATAACAAGTTGCTTTATATCCTATTAAAATTAAGACAAACTTCCCAAAATATATCTCCCATCAACACAAGAATATGATATTCTTACAGTTTGGCAAGCCTATGCATAATGACTCAACTCTCACACTTTATTCTTTTCAAGCCCCTGCAAAACTTGTTTCATAAAACAAAGCATATGTAATATGACCTTCTTTTAACACAAAACCAAAAGAAAAAGTGAGTACTGAAACTGTATGGCAAGTTTGGTTATACAGTACATATTTATTTATATAAATGGTTTCCAAATTTTTTAAATCATGTATTCCTATTAGTAAAAAAAATTGGTAGGACACACCCATATATATCTACTTAATTATATGTATTTACATATGACTTATAAAATGTTTATTATACATATAATAAATATTAGTGAAGTACAACTTTTTTCTTAGATTAAAAACTAATATTTTCTTCCCTTACCACTTTTTGGTATCTTATCTAAATAGAATATCTAGATCATGTTTATACAGATTTGTTTTAAAGATGATCATTAAGATGAAAATGATATTTTAAAACTTCACAAAAAAGAAGTCATGAAACCCAATTTGACAAACATATGTGGGGGGAAAATGGTCTAAAAGAAATACTTTCCCATTATTACAGCTGCTAAACATTAAAGGAACAAGTAAACTGCATCGGGGCTACTTGGCCATTCTTTACCTGCCTTCCTAAAATTCTTCATTAGCCCAGTCAGGAACCAGTAACTAATGGGTAAAAAATATATATTTTAAGAAGATGAATAATCTTTCACAGTCACGGACCAGTAGAGTATGAAATTTCAAAAAGCATAACTTTTCATTTATAATAGACTGGCATTAACTTAATAAACTTTTTTCACTGAATGAAATTTAAATAAATCACTGCATTGGCCAAAATGTTTATAAACTGTTCCCTTAAAAATGTTATACATTCTATAGCCATGCCTAATCAGATACTACCTTAGATCATCTTCAGCTATTAAAGCTAGGATCACCAGGCTTATCTTAAATAATATCATCATCCCAAGCTAGAATGGTAGCTGAACTTAAAGCAGTAGGAGATCTAAGGGTCACAGAAATGTCTGATGCCCTCTTATATCTCTGGGTTTCTGCTTCATGTGTTGCTTTTTTTTCCCCTTGTCATAAATTATTTACAATACTCTGTGGAGTATTGCTTCTGCAGCAATGAAATGACGATTGGACCAAGAAAAATCAGGAAATCAAGCTAATCAGTAGCTTAATGCCAGGGTAATTTATTTTTTAGCTTTTCTTCTTCCTCGTCTTCCATGTCTTGAGGAATCTCCAAGTTAATAACTCTTCCCACCAATCCACATGAAACTAATCATTAACAAACCTGCTAGTCACAGACGCTGGATCATCAAGATTTTCTGAATTACTTTCAAGTTACCAATACCAAACAATTAGCATTTCTAAACTATATGATGACAAGCATTTTGTACTTATATCAGTAGAAATAAAAAGTCAAAAAACAGGAAGAGACAGGAAGAGTCATCAGTAGTAGACATGATATCATACGCCAAATGAAATGAGGGTAGAGCTAGTTAGCTATAGAATCATATATTTCAAGTTGCAAGTGGTTTTTAGTATAACATGATAATAGTTAACATTTATTGAACACTTGGCATATCTCAGGCACTGTACTAATAAAATAAGCACATTACAAGCTTTTTATGAGATATGTATTATTATCATCTCTATTTTACAGGTTATGAAACTGAAGCATAAGTTACATAACATGCCCCAGATCACATAGCTAGCAGGTAGTGAAGTCTGATTTCAAACCCAGATTTATTTGACGTGAACTTTTGCTTTTAACAACTCTGCGCTACTCTGAAACTATGTAAACTGGCATGTGAAAGTATTTAATGGTGTGTTTTGACTTATATTGACAATTTAATTGACTCAGATGATTAAGATATATATATATATATATATATATGGCCTCATTATTGCTGTTTAATATTTTTGGCATATAACTAAAGTAAAACAGGCTCTTGAAATGCTGAATGGAACCATCCAGAGACCTTAGCAAACACTCAAAGATAGCACTATAATGTACAATTTCTCCTATAAATGTAGTAAAGTATAACCGAAAACTTCCAGAGTCCCCTTAGATGTAAAAATAAGAGAACAGAATTTCAAAGAGATGCAGAGGCTAATATCCTAGTCAGCCTCCAATCAATTTCCCAAAGCACCTAATTCCTTTCTACAGAAGGACACTGGGGCTGCATCCTGCTGCTGGCCCTTCTCTCATTGGTAGTTCTCTTCAGCCATGAAGCCTGCCATTTTCATTCTCAACTACCTGCACCAGTAGCCTACACCTTAAGTCTTCACTGTTTCATCTTTACCTACAAACAATCCCCAATATTAACCATTTTTCGTACAGTGGGGGAGGGGCAAGCAGCAGAGATGCCCCATCCACTCTCTTCCCCTCTCCCCTCAGGGTTAAAATCAGTATTGTGCAGACAACTTCTCCAACTCTTTCTTCCTTTTTTCATTGCTCAAGTCCCCACTAACTAGTTTACTGACTTACTCAAGCACACTGGCCTCAAGGTTTCAAATTCAAATCTGTGTACTACATTACCGAAATTACAATTTACTATATTTCCTGAACATTCTGGGTAGCTCACAGAAACAGTCAAAATCAGAAATGTTACATTTTCATGAATGCCACTGATCTAGTATAACCTACATTTACAAGTTATATAGGATATATACAGGAAAATATATAGGAAAAATTTTTTTAAATCTTGATACATTACAAACAGTCCATCATAATGAAAACTACTGTGTGCAATCTTTCATATATTCTCATATTTAACAGAAATTTTACTTTTGTTATTTTTCCAATAATGATCTGTACTGATCTATTCACTCTCCCTAATTCAACTACTTTTATAAAATATATTTTGGATCCTTGTTTAGCACCAATAGAGTTTAATAGTCTATATGGAATGTCTTTAGAGTGCTGCAAGCAATTTCCTAAGACTTGACCACAATGCCTGAATAATTATATACTTTGCCTAAAAAATATATGCAAACATCATTAATGTGTCTACTCTGGTATATTTCTATTCTCGAATAGCAAGAAAATCAAAAGGTCTTCTTTGTTTTCTCTAGGCATTAAGCAAAATAGCTAAGATACTCTTTTCATTAAGAGAACTTCAATGGCTATGCTTCTTCTGAGGTAACACTTTTATCATTTTTTAAATATCTATTTGGCAAAGGCTAAAATATAAGGACACAACACTGGTAATGAAGAATACTTTGTCATTGCTCTGCTCTTTAATTTGACCATAAAAGTCAAGTAGGACAAAAATCAAAGGGGAAAAATGTAGAATGCGAACTGTCACATACAAAAATCAAAGAGTAATTAACTGAAAGATATTAATAAATCTCAATTAAATGTAATTCAACAATGTATTTTTTAAAACACAATATAACAATATTCATTCACATGAATTTGATTTAACTATTCCATATTAAATTGTCCAGGTACTCAATATAAAATTTTATCCAAATTATCGATTTTGAATTCCACATTTCTGTAAAATTATGGAAAAATAAGATTAAAGATTAAGGAAAAATGGAAACAAGATTACAGAATTAACCACTAAATTTCATTTCCAGGGAGTAAAAGAGAACATTGACTTAAACTGAGAAGATATATGTTGAACAATATGGTAGAACTTCTAACAAAAAATACCTCCAAACATAGAATTTTAGTAGACAATCAAAAACAAAAGAGAAGGTAGAGAGAAGGAAATTTTAAAATCCCTTTCAGTTCTAACATAGAAGTAGTGATTTCTAATATTTAAAATTTATCCACAATACACTAGAGGTAATGGGATTAGAATACAGAATGGTGGAAATAAATACAGAATAAGTCCTAAAATACATTTAGGACCACAATACATCAGTCACAAAAAAAAGCTCTCTAATAAGATCTTATCTGATTGTCCTTTGCTTTTTTTCTTCAGCAGTCCTATGTGGTTAAAAAATTGACAGGTTAGGTAAATTAAGCTCTGATTAATATGGGTCTTATTCTCTAAATTAACATATCTGAATTTCATGATTTGAAGCCTTAAAGATGCATACAATTTTAAATACATAAGTTACTGGATGGGCATAAGGATGTAACATCAGGGTACCTTCTACTGAACTGAGTAATCTCCCACTTGTGCTCAGGCCAAATTCTTAGAAACCATTAATATGAAACTCTGTGAAATTTTTTCTCCAAAGAAATCAAATTCGATTCACAAATGTTAATTTCATTCTTGAAAGAGTCAGATAGATGACAGAGAAAGAACATTGTTTCTATCAATACTCCATTAAAAGTCCTCAGAACTTTCTCAGAAATACTTATTATCACCACTTTCCATGGTAAAATGTCAAGTTATCTCTGATTTATTCTGAGGGCACTCCCATTGCCACCACCCAAGCATTTAAGTTTTTCCTGAGGGCTGTAATTGACTCCCCTATGTTTTTCTCTGCCCTGTATCCGCACTTCAGTTAAAACTACACAAATTGGCAAGCATATTCTCAACAGCATAGGCTCTTAATACACACAACTGTCCAGGACTTTCTCTTTCAAGTCAAACAAGTTGTCCCTAGCAAGTGTACATATGTGTGTGTGTATGAGAGAGAGCGAGAGCGAGAGCAAGAGAGAGAGCAAGCCTCCTAAACTACTCTCTTTGGTCCTTCAAATGACAACTCAGGTATGAGGGAATGAGACTTACATTGGGTGGGCAGAATATCCATTTTGGCTTAGAAAGCCTCAAGCCCCACTGGAGTTGGTATCTTATGTAGCAACTCCATAGATATGGTTTTCAGGGTCCCTTAAAAGGAACAAGCCCACTTACAACAATCATCACATTCAGGGAAGCCCAAAGATATATCTTTCTCCTCAGGTATTTATCAGTTATTCATCCCAGTCCAGTCGCAGTCATGTACTCAATAAGGGAATATTTTTACCATAAGCAACATTGCTTGTCTTTATCAGACATCCATGGGAACAAAGTTATAAAGTAAACAAAAGTCAAATTCTTATACAGAGCTTTGTTAGTCCTTTATCATACCTTAACTCTAGTTATTCTTTTTAATTGCAAGGAATCATGAAAACTAGTTCAAGAAAGAAGGATGAGTATTAAAATGGCACACATTTTTATGGAAATTCAAGAATAAGACTTTACAGATTAGAGCTCAAAAGTAGTTCTAGATATATCAACACACAATCTGTGGAACTTCACAGACTCCAGCGCTTTGCCACTATGTGACTAAGTTATTCCGCAAGCATCTGCTTCTCTCTCCTTTCCCTACTAATAGGCTTATTATTCTTGTCTGGTCTGTACACAATTCATCACCGAAAACGTCTCAACTTACAAACATCTACCTTTTTATGACCTTTCTTATGATAATTAAGACTCTCACAGTAATAAGACCAGCATTTAGTACCATTAAATTAATGCCAAGTCAGTTAATGCTAGACCAATGCAATCAAAGTAATTAGAAAACATGATAGGCTGATTCAAGGGAGTGTATAATGAATCAAGGGAGAAGGGAGCTAGGAATTACTGTTCGGTCAGCCGATCAACAATATTCACCCCATCATGGTCATACAGATAAGGGAACTAAGGCCAAGAGAGATTAAATAATTTTTTCAAGATTAAAAAAAACTAATAATGATGTTCTCAGGCCATTTCCAGGTTTATTAAAGGCCTGACGATATAGTAAGAAGTAAATATGAGCCTCAGACACAGCAAAGAATTGCCTTATGTGATAGTAGGCAGAACTTAGAGCGACAATGTGGTCACTTCCCTATCCTGGATTCCTCCGATCTGTCTGCTTTCTCACTCTCTGCAGGCTATTCACTGCCAAACTTTAGGATCACCATAGTGAGAAGAAAGGAAGTAGACAGAGGGGAGCTGTATGTCATCAGTCACTCATGTTCTTATCTCATATATCTTTTGTATTGTTTCTTTGTTGGTTTGGTAGTAATCTGTACCAAAAGCAGCTCAAATAAGTCATCTTTCTTTCCCATCTCTGAAATTAGGTCAGAGTTCACTAACAGAGCCAGGATTTAAACTAAAGTTGTTTGACTCTAGAGCCTATACTCTTAAAAACTTGTTAACTGCCTCCCATCTAAGTTGTAATATCCACATGTTTTCACAATCCTTGAGAGTACCTAATTTTATACTGGTTTATAATTTATTTTAAAGCAACCATTAAAGAAAGGTATTTAACAAGGCCATTACAAATACTCAGGAAACCAAGTTATTGCACATTCTGATATAAATACTAAATGTAAGATGCCAAAAGGTTCACTTTATTGGGGGTACCAAAGTGAAAATAAAAATAATTCACTGAGTTATCCTCAAATTGAAATAAATGGACAGCTCTAGACAAAGCTTATCACAAGAGAAAGCTCTGAAGATAGGCTACTGTAATTTTGGTAGTTATTAAATTATTATTCATAATAGTAAATCAAATATATTAAGTTATGCAAACATCAACTTCATAAGGCATATCAGCATTTATCTTTATCTTTAATAAATTGCTTTCACTTATCTTTTTTATCATTTCTTTTATTTATACTGATGAATTGGGCAACATAGTATAATATAATCACTGTAACAGGATTCCGGTATTAGGTCTGTCATTCTGTAGTTGCTGACGTTAAATATCACTTAGCTTCTTAGGAACAGATTTTTCTCATGCATAAAATAAAGTATTTTTCTGGACTACTAATGTTGAGGTCTTTAAAGACTATTTTCATTGTAAAATTTTCAAACATGAAAAGCTTCTAAAGATTAAAAAACATTCTAAAAGTACAAAGATATAAAAGGAAGAAAACTGTCATTGTTTGCAGATTTTATGGCTACCAAAAAAAGAATTTATAGTCAAATAAGTAGAATTAGAACAATATACAAAAACCAACTGCATGTATAGCAATAAAAGTTAGAAAATGTATTTTTGGAAAGATACTATTTACAATATTAACAAAAAATAACTTTAAAAATCTACCAAAGATGTTTATGTAGAAAATTAATTATAAAACTTAATTGAATGCTATTAAACACATAATTAAATGGAGATATATGTTATTCATAAATTGAAATATTTAATATCAAAAAGAAATCCCTTCTCTCTAATCTATAAATGTACTGCAATGCAAATGAAAATCCCAACAGAAACTTTTTTTAAGAACTTGTCAAATTGATTCTAAAATTAATATGGAAGAACAAGACCCAAGAATAACCAAGGCTATTCAAAAAAAGAACAAAGTCAAGAAAATCAAGTTACCAGATATAAGAATAGTGACAGGAGTCAAGACATTGTGGTATTGGTAAAGAAATAAACAGTTTTCAACATCCCAAAACCCTCCCATCTATTTATAAATCAATAAAGAATTTCCCCTGGCCAGGTGCAGTCCCAGCACTCTGGGAGGCCAAGGCAGGTGGATCGCTCAAAGTCAGGAGTTCGAGACCAGCCTGAGCAAGAGCGAGACCCCGTCTCTACTAAAAAATAGAAAGAAATGATCTAAACAACTAAAAATAGATACATAGAGAAAAAATTAGCTGGGCATGGTGGCGCATGCCTGTAGTCCCAGCTACTCGGGAGGCTGAGGCAGAAGGATTGCTTGAGCCCAGGCGTTTGAGGTTGCTGTGAGCTAGGCTGACACCACAGCACTCACTCTAGCCCGGGCAAAAGAGTGAGACTCTGTCTCAAAAAAAAAAAAAAAAAAAAAAGAATTTCCCCTATGCTCCATAAAACCGCTCCATGGTCTTCTGTCTTGCAAATTGGTCCTACTTACTGTCTAAACATAATAGCATGAAGGTAGTGACCAAAATGTTCCTTGTCACTAGTCTCCTCAGAACATATTTCAACTTCCTAACTAAATGTTTCCCTATTTAAGATATTATATACTTCTCCACCAGGATTATCATGTGGAGTGACAGACAGATCAGCTGCCAATGTGTGACTAAAATGACAGATTGTTCATGATACATAAGTATCCATATTCAAACATTATTATTTATATTTTTAAGGAGTATATGAGAAAAAACTGTTGGGACATGATAGGAGACAAGAGAAAGAACATTCAAAGGCAAGAGTTAAAATTATCTTCATAATAACTATGATTATATATTGCAAATTATTTACAAAACACATTTTCTATAGTTCTAGCCCTTTTGTTCATAAAAATGAGGCAAAAACCATAAAATATTATCAATATATTAAAATAATATAAAAATCATAATAGAACAAGTTTAAAATTATATATATTTAATTATTTAGAAAATTTTATAAGCTAATTGTAATGGCTTAAAAAAAAATCAGTGATCTCCCTGTACAGACCAATCTATGAAGATCTACATAGTGAAACAAAGAAAAGAAACAATATATGGATAAGAAAGGAGAACGCAGGACATTCTAGGTGTTCTAGGCTCCAGAGCATTTCTATTATATCACAGCTATCTCCTCCCCTTGAAATTACAACAGTTAATATTTATATAACATTCAGAGAATTCTTTCAATATACATTATCTCATTTTATGAAAATCTATAGAGATTGGTATAACATACACACTCATTTAAATATCTTATTAAATTCTAGGTGAGCTAAATGGTCAAAAATAGAAATGAGAGCGACCAAATATTGTGTCACAGATGTCACAATAAATTGACAAACGAACATAATGAGCTGGAATTAACAAAGCAATAGTTAAAGCCTGAAGGCTGGTTGAAGATATTGGATTTGTTGGAAAAGCAATAGAGAGTCACTGCACATTCTTGATCAGAGAAGTGAAGAGATGAAAGCAGTGTCTGAGAAAGATAATTCTAACAGTTGTGTACAGGATGAGTTGGAGGCAAAAAGAGACTAGAAGCAGAGAATAAATAGCCACAAAGCTGCTGAAGTACAGAAGCATGTACTATAGCTACAATGCATGCTGAAGTACAGAAGCATGAAATATATGAAGCATGAAATAATAAAGACTTAGACAACAGTAAAAGCTATAAAACAAAATAAAGAAATAGGAAAATCAAGGAGGCATTCCTTATGTTTATTTAAATAATATTAACTATTTTCACAATCCCCAGTCACTATATTCAACATACAGGTATACATTTTAGAAATTAGTAAGATATTTAAATGACAAGTGTGCATAATTATACCCATCTCCAAAGATTGTCCTAAGAATAAAATGAGATTAATGTATATTAAAAGAATTCTCTTTTGGCTGTTTTAAATTCAATTCCCTGTTTTTAAAGAACCATAATAGCCATGCCCTTCTCCATATAATAATTCATTAATGAATTATTTTAATGAATTATTAAACAATAAGATTGCTGAAATATCTTACAAATAAACGCTTCTTAGACAATGTATAAAGTTAGCATAAAGAGCAACAGTCAAAAGCTATATTACCAACACAATTTAAAAAACAATAGTAACAATTAGTGATTTTTTTTCAATTTATAAAAACATTACAAGAATTTACATAACTAACCAAATAGCTCCAATTTCTAATATTTATTACTTGAAAAACAAGTTAAAAGGGACAAGGGAAGAAAAGGAATAAATGTATCCTGAGGGAACTTAAATGGTAGAAGGGTAGGAAATAACCACAGTTGAAGTTAACTTGTCTTGGGCAAGGCTCTTATGGACTTCTATCTCATAGAAAGAAAGCAATTTGAAGTGCCCTGGTAAGACTGCCATATCCATGCATCCATAAGTATGAGTTAGGGAATAGTCTATAAAATTGACCGTAGAGAACTTTTAGCTCAGTAGGGTTTAAGAAACAAGATTAAAAGAGAATATATATTGCCTTTGCCCCACCCAAATCAGAGCGCCAACCGTGTCCATCCCTCACACAGTGCACACTGCACCCATTAGTTGTGTATATACCCATCCCTTTCTCCCACCTCCCATCTGCCTGACACCCAATAAATGTTACTACTCTATGTGCACATAAGTTGATCGGTTAATACCAATTTGATGGTGAGTACATGTGGTGCTTGTTTTTCCATTCTTGGGATACTTCACTTAGTAGAATGGGCTCCAGCTCTATCCAGGATAATACAAGAGGTGCGAGATCACCATTGTTTTTTGTGGCTGAGTAGAATTCCATGGTATACATATACCACATTTTATTAAACCATTCATGTATTGATAGGCACTTCCGTTGTTTCCACATCTTTGCAATTGTGAATTGTGCTGCTATAAACATTCTAGTGCAGTTGTCTTTTTTATAGAATGTCTTTTTTTCCTTTGGGTAGATGCCCATTAATAGGATTCCTGGATCAAATGGTAGTTCTACTTGTAGCTCTTTGAGGTATCTCCATATTACTTTCCACAGAGGTTGTACTAGCTTGCGGTTGCACCAGCAGTGCTGGAGTGTTCCTATCTCTCCACATCCATGCCAACATTTATTGTTTTGGGACTTTGGATAAAGGCCATTCTCACTGGAGATAAGTGATATCTCATTGTGGTTTTGATTTGCATTTCCCTGATGATTAGAGATGTTGAGCATTTTTTCATATGTTTGTTGGCCATTAGTCTATTTTGTTTTGAAAAGTTTCTTGTTCGGGCCCTTTGCCCACTTTTTGATAGGGTTGTTTGATTTTTTCTTGCTGATTTTCCTGAATTCTATATAGATTCTAGTTATCAGCTCTTTATCACTGTGTAGCATGCAAATATTTTCTCCCATTCTGTAGGTTGTCTGTTTGCTCTTGTGATAGTTTCCTTGGCTGTGCAGATGCTTTTTAATTTGATTAGGTCCCATTTATGTATTTTTGTTGTTGCTGTGATTGCCTTTGGGGTCTTCTTCATAAATTCTTTGCCTAGGCCAATGTCTATAAAAGTTTTTCCAACATTTTCTTCTAGAATTCTTATAGTTTCATGCCTTAGATTTAAATCTGTTATCCACCATGAGTTGATTTTTGTGAGAGGTGAAAGGTGTGGATCCTGACTCAGTCTTCTACATGTGGCTATCCAACTTTCCCAGCACCATTTATTGAATAAGGATTCTTTTCCCCAGTGTACGTTTTTGTCTCCTTTGTCAATGATTAGATGGCTATATGAAGATGGTTTTACATGTGGGTTCTCAGTTCTATTCCATTAGGCTATGTCTGTGTTCTTGTGCCAGTACCATGCTATTTTAGTTACTATAGCCTTGTAGTATAGCTTGCGGTCTGGTAAATTGATGCCTCCAAATTTGTTCTTTTTGCTTAAGATTGCTTTTGCTATACAGGGTCTTCTCTGGGTCCATACGAAGTACAGAATTATTTAACCTAAACATTTGTACCCCTGTAATATGCTGGGAAATAAAAAAAATTTAAAAAGAAAAAAAAAGAAACTAATAATAGTGATGATGATGATGATGTCTTGAGGGGGGACATATATTGAAAATTTTCTTTTATCAAACTTTGAGTATATAACCATGTCAATAAAAACAATAAATAATAAATATTTCAGAATGTCTTGGGGGGGCATATATATTGAAAATTTTCTTTTATCAAACTTTGAGTATATAACCATGTCAATAAAAACAATAAAAAATAAAATAAATATTTTAGCACCAAAATAAATAAATAATACGCAAGTCTTAAAAAAGAGAGAGAGAATATAAACAAACAGTATTCATAAATGTTTCCTTTCTAGTCTAGACCAATAAAGTTCTATTTAGCTATGGTTCTTTAGCATACTATTCATTCACTCATTCACTCCACACAATATACCAAAGAATACACTGTTGAAGAATACACAGTATCATATTCAGCCTTGAAGAAATGAGATCAACACATACAAGAAAGTACCATAAGAGAAGTATAAATAAAATATTATTTATGCAAGAAGTACCAAGAACACTTTAGGGAATATATAGGGTGAATTTGAACATCAGAAAACTAGAAATGAGGGAGAAAGAAAAGAACTATAGGAGAAGAGACCAGCATAAGGCAATGGACAGAGATCAATACAGAGATTAATAAAAAGAAGTGGCTAGAGCATAAAGGATTGAAATGAAAATATCAGAATGTCAGATTTGAAACTAGACTGCAAAAAGCCTTGAGTACCAGGATAAGGGATCTGAACTTTATTCTGCATACACTAAAAATTTCTGAATAAGAATGAAGAATAAAAGCTTTAAATTAGGAATATCTGTCTTACATAATGATTGAAATACAGAAAAATAGTGTCAGGTAGATTCAGAAAAGCTACTGGATTTAACTATAGAACAGTGCATCAGTTTCTATACTTATCTAGATCCCTACACTACATAACAGTTTACATAGTATAAGGATCATTACATAAATTCACAACCACCCAACCTATAGTAGAGTTAAATCATATTTTAAGAAAAATTATATAAACATTTTACTCCATGAACTTAATCTTATGTACTCAGCCACCTCTCCAAAAAGAGAGACAAATCTCACCCAATTTAATATTAAATGCATTTGTTCCCCAGGGTAAACATGAAAGGGAGCTATGATTCTACATTCCTTCAATTCCCACATGCCTCTCACAGCATGAGCAACACAATTCCAGTGTTAAAGATATGCATATTTTTCATATAACATGGCTTCTAATCATAAGTAAGCCACTTTATCGAGTGTTCAAAGAAAATAGTAATCTGTTATAGCACTGGAGGAAAAACTGAGTGAGGAAAGACAATACTACACTATAATTTAAGTGCTATTTAAGAAAATTTCTAGAGTAATTTTGGCTTTACTTTTGCTTCACATACTGACTTGAGAACCTAACCCCTGCTTAATGCCTTTTTCCTCCTCGTCTTAATCATATTAAGCATATTGGAGGTAACTAAACAGAGATTTAGTCCAAAACAATTATTTGAGGGCAGAAAATTGCCTAAAGATAGTGAAACATTTCAGGAAGCTAAAACCAGGCAAATAAAAACAAAATCTCTAAGGACTGGGTAATGTTACAGAAAAAGTGTAGGCACAAAATGCAAAACACCTCTCGTGAATGGAGCTTAGGTATAAAATTGATAACAGTCAAGATGGAGAGCACTTCTGAAGTTCTTATACATGTGTCTTTTCACCTTTCCCCAGAACCACTAATATCCCTTTTCACTGAGTCAATGTTTTGAAATAATATTATAAAATTCTGGTGATCTATTTATTAAAATGTCTTTAATGTCAGATTAACATTCTTTAAAACTTAGACTAACAAAAGTTAGGAGATATAAATATTTTTAAACTACAAACTTTAGAAGTACTTTTAAAGTTTAAGTGTTTGCTTTGCACAATTGATAAAATATTTCCAGGTCATGCGTTTGTTTATTTATCTAACACCTGCTGAGCAGAATCTTTTCTATTGATTTCTATTTGTTAGATAGCAAATGGCTTAAATCATCAATTGCTTAAATTCCCAATTCACTCCCTTAACAATGACTTCACACACAGAGATACAGATAAGCAAACATTTGAAACAGAAATAAGCTTTTAATGAACATTATTCAGAAACCTAGGGACAAATCTAAACATAATATACAAAATACATCCTATTGCTACCTTCTATTTCTAAAAATTCCCTCCAAATCATACTCGAACCATTTAAATGTATCTTAATGACTGATTCATAAAATACACAAAGATTCATTTGCCAATGTAAAAGCTACTGCCAAGCCATGCACAGTAATTCTCTGGATTTGTGTATCGGGTATAGAAGCAAGACCAGTTAAAAACCAAAAGACTAACCACATAGACCTATTTGAGAAGAACCAGTTGACCAATGATAAGAATTATATCCATGTACTTAACAAATCAATCTTCTTCTCAGACTTAATTTAATGTAATTTTGAAAATAGAAATATTATCTAATTGCATTAATTTTCAGATTAAATACAGAAATTAAAGCATAGTTTTGTCAGTTTCTCAGGCTTGAATGATCTCTTTACATAGAATATAACTTTGTTTCCTGAGTCATTCACTGCTTCCTTTCTGTTCCTGCAGCACTTTATATCTCTATTTGTTTTTGCTGTAAGTATAATACTTGAATCCTGCAAGGAAGGTATTGTTATCACTATGTAACAGATGAAAAAACAGGCTCAGCATGGTGAAGTGACTTAACCAAAATCATCACTAAAGTCAGATTTCAAACTCATATCTGACTACAAACTTCTTTCCACATTGCTTCACAGGTATTAAATGAATCAGACCTAAATAACTGAATTGACTGCATTTTCTTGTTAAAGCTGCTTTGGTAGCAGCAAAAGCAAATCCATCATAGACAAACCAAACATAGAAGAAATGATGTGGGTAAAAGTACAGAGGGGCTGCCTCATACTTGAACTTCCTCCCTACTAGCAGGAAATTTCCCACTTTATGAGTCTTCATATAAGGCAGAGCCCATCTCCCCGCATAGAAGCTAACAATGCCACATACTCATTCTTCCAGTCACCCTGCGGCATAGACATGTTTGCTTAACCTAGACTCTGCCAATACGACATTCCCACCTAGGACTCTGTAACAGTTAGAGACATAAGAAGATGGGACAGCAAAGGTTGGATTTTGGCAGCAGGAGGCAGTTGCAACATTAAATTTTCAAAGGCAACAACAGCAGCTATGCAGTGCCTGAGTCTAGCCTTCAGCAATATGCAGCCGCATTACTGTCACCAGACTGGTTTTATGCCATGATTTTTAGCTATGTCTTTTCTGTTATCTAGTCTTCCTTGTTCCTGAATACTTAAGACTACGTTCCTGCCAATTTGGTGAACTAATCAATACACTTTCAAAAATCCTTTTCTGCTTGAATCAGTGGGAACAGCCTTCTGTTCCCTGCAATTAAAAATCGTGACTGAGGTATCTAATAATTAAATAAACAACTCTAAAGAATTATTTTTTTAAATCTTTTTTATCTTAGTATTTGATTGTTCTTTTATATAATTTGTCATTACGGTTTTAAGTAACATCTACTTTACACACAATGGCATATTCTAACAACAACAACAAAAAAATTTCAAATCAGGTTTCTTTATCTTTTTCAAAAACAACATAAAAATACAAATATATAACAATCATCTAACAGTAATCTTTACTGAGATTCAAAGTTAAGCTTCATTTAGGTTTCTTACCTGTCAGGAATACCTAGTCTCTTGACACTTCTATAAACAGATAGAGTATTTGCAACATGTCGGTAATTAAACCAGAATCGGGATGTACACACCTAAAGTATTAAAACAAAAATACGATTTTTATGCATCAAAATAAACCATGGACTTACAGAGTATTTTTCTTTAAGTAGGATATAGAGATGTCTAAAGAAAGAGTATGCCATAATTCAGGCTTAGAAACAGCAAAGAATATAAAGAATTGCCAATAAACCACTATCCCTGAAGAGAGGTCATTTATAACTGGCATTAAATTAATAAAGACCATTCTGCTTAAGACAAAACAAATCTTTGGGGAATTTAATCAAATACTGAACCAATTCTGTTACTCTCAATTTCTGTGATTCCATAACATTCCTATTTCTAAAAAATTAAATTCTTTAGAATCAAAGACAATGCTCATAATCTCTTCATAGAATAGAGAATAAAATTAGCCACACTGGGTTATATTTGTTTCACTATGGATTGCTTCCTTAGTTGTAAGAAATGTAGGACACAGGCTAAAACATGACATACAAAGCATTTTTATATGCACATAAGAGAATATATTATAAAGAAGCTATTGGCCAGGCATGGTGGCTCATGCCTGTAATCTCGGCGCTTTTGGAAGCCAAGGCAGGAGGATCGCTGGAGCCCAGGAGTTTCAGATCAGCCTAAGCAACATAGTGAGACCCCATTTTTACAAAACAATAGAAAAAATTAGCCAGGCACAGTGGTGCATGCCTATACTCCCAGCTATTAATACTTAGGAGGTTGAGCCAAGAGGATCACTTGAATCTGGGAGTTTGAGATTGCAGTGAGCTATAATTCCACTGCACTCTAGCCCAGGCCACAGAGCAAGACACTGTCTCAAACAAAAACAAAAAAGAAGCCATTGAACTGAATAGGAAACTAGAAACAATTCAAAGAAGTTTTACACTTAAGAAAAATTTCCTAAAAATTATATTAACAGTGCTGGGAAAATCTAACTCCATGACTGAAAAGTTAGTGTTCTTGGGAATCCATTTTAAGGTAGGTAA
Source organism: Avahi laniger (assembly GCA_963575035.1). NCBI lineage: Eukaryota > Metazoa > Chordata > Mammalia > Primates > Indriidae > Avahi > Avahi laniger. Next base: position 28,227 of record CAUYSK010126048.1, read on the forward strand.
ACAGAGACTGAGGTTGGTTGGTAGCACACCAACCTGCCATATGCCTGTGTTTATGGTAGGTAGAAACAATTTTGAGAATATCATAAATGCTCTTGTTGTTGCCAAATACAAAGGAATTATACAGTTTTTCTTTTTTAGTATTAAAGTACATTTTCAACCTGGAATCCAATAAGGAAAACACTAAAATTTTTGACTACATAAAAAGGTAAAACTCCATATGTCAAAAATACCATAAAATCCTAACTTAAATGAAAAACTCAAAATAATATTATAAGGGATAATTTCCTTAATTATAACTCTATAAGAAAAAATGAAAAAATCTAACTTTAAAAATGAGTAAAGGATAAAAGCAAGCGTGTCATAACAAAAGCATTAAAAATGGCCAATGAAATTGTTAGAGATGCTCACTCAACTTCAGTCATACTTTAAAAAATACAAACTGGATTGGTAAGTATCAAAAAGTTTGAAAATTCACAATATTGGCAAGGGAAATAAGCTTACTGATGGAAATGTAAATTAATATAAACCTCTAAGGGGGTAATTTGCAACATATATCGAGTTTAAAAATGTACATATCTTTTGATTTAGCTCAAACAAGTAGGCAAAAATATGTATTCAAGACTTTTTACTATAACATTGCCTGTAATAGCAACGACCAAAATAAAATAGCTGGAAACCAAATCACTGCCCATAAGGAGCAAAAAATCTACAGGGTGCCCTAACTTGAAGTAAAAATAGTTTAAACAATTTATACCTAAATTAGTCATAATAAAAACCAGTATTTTTGGTGCCCTTTACCATACACAAAAGCCTTTTTTTTTTTGCATTTTATCATATTATTTAATGAGCATAAGCCTAAGAAACTGCCCTCATTTTTGCCGGCAATTTATTAACAGAAAATTAAGGTTGAAAAATAGAAGGGATCGGGATTATCACATATTCACTGAATGGAATATCAAAAAAAAGCAAGTTGTAAAAGGGCATGTGATATGACCCATTAGTCTTTTAAAAAGGGAGGAGTAGATACAAATGTGATTATACACATTGGATATTTCTGAAATTATACACAAGAAATTGCTAATAGAGATTATTACCACTAGAAAACAAAAATGAGGGTCAAAGAGAGGTGCAATAACTTTTCAGTTGATACCATTCCTCACAATACTTTTCTTCACCATGAGTCTGGATTATCTTTGTAATTTTTTTTGTTAAACAGAGGCAAAATGTTTATACAAAGCAGATCCTGAGATTACAAGGGAATCCAACTTTCCTTCTACCTACCTCTGATGGGAAGTTTTCTCAGTCATTTCACAAAAGCAAAGGGGCATTTCACTTACCTCTGGTCATCTAATCAAAACTAAAAATAAATTAATTAAAACTGGGGGGAAACCTAGATTTTTAAAAATTTGAATTACATAACATTGAAAGAAATGCATTTTTAGTACTTTCAATGGGACCTGGGCAGATTTCATAATTTTCCAGGTAAGAAAGCACAATTTATTCAAGTTTCACTATACTAATATGTAAAACACTGGGTAAAAATACGAAAACTACAGCTATCATGAAACACTCGGTTTCTCTTTTTCACCCTCTATTTTTCAACTGAAACCCAGGTTACTGAGATTGGAGAGGGACTTGGTTAGAGGTTTCCCAGAGCAAGGAAGCCTTTAACGTATGTGTATGGACGAGTCCTTTGGCAACTGGTGGTCAGTGCGCAGGCAGTAATTCCCTCTTCTAAGAATTCCCCATAGAGAGAATGATCACAGAAGAGCTCTTAGTTTCCTGTAAAATCCGTTTATCCTCTCAAATTGGTAGATCATGGCCTGGCTCCTGACAGTTTTCCTCACTTGAAAATAGTCATTGAAAACCTCTCTCCTTATCTCAAGCAGCTTTTGTTCAATTCCTTCAGAAATCTCTCATGAGGGGTAGCATACAGAAAGTATTCTTTCTTGGAAGACAAGAAAATGAGCCATGGACCCATGTTATGCTATTCTATTTAAGCACAATATTATTATGTTTTAAACAAATAAGTATAGCAACCCTATTTGCCTCTAGCAACCTACAGATAATTACATGCTTTTACAAAATGATTCTCAATAAACTTACAAGAACTCCAACATTTAGACATGTATTCTATTTGTGGAATTAAAAATACAAATTTATGAATCCAGAAAAATTAAAGATGGTAATTCACACCAAAGAGTGGGGGGAGGCAGAAGAAAAATGTAGGCCAATAAGCAAACCTTACTAAGAATCAAAACAATGCAAATTAAAACAAAATTTATTAATAATTTGTTTCCCAGCAGTCAAAAAGAAAAGATAAAAGTTAATAGTACAGAGTTGACTTGGATTTAGAAAAAAAGACACAGCCTTTCTGGAGGGCAATCATGCTCCATGACTTCAGATTCTTATGCCTAGGAATTTGTTCTAAAGAGAAAATGAGTCAAGTTCACAAAGACATATAAATAAGCATGTTCAACACAGACTTGTTAACAGTACTGAAAAATTTAGAATCTAAATGCCCATGAAATGGAGGTTATGGTATATTCATAAAAGAGAAAACAAGAAAGCCTTTGGAAAAGATTATATGTCACTATATCTACTGGCAGGGAAAGATCCCCAAGGTACGTCAACGTGTTATGAAATAGCAGGTATAATATGATCTCAGTTATATAAAATCATATACGTTTATATTTTTATGCTTGTATATGAAGAGAGAGAGGGCTAGAAGAATGCGTACCAAAATATCAACTCTGAGATATGGGACTCGAAGACATTTTTCTTTTTTTTTTTTTTAATTGAGATGAAATTCACATAACATAAAATTAATCTGTCTTTTAAACTTTTCTGTATAATTTGAATTTTCTATAGTGGTCATTTATTATTTTTGTAAATAGAAAAAACAATTGAAAAAATAAAAATAGCTTAAAGAATATCTATAAACTATTATAGATAAGAAATATAATTATTGGTTATAAGCATTAAGATAATTCTTTTATAAAATGCTTCCTTTAAGCTCTGACTGGGGGTTGGGGGGCAAGGGCAATATACGTAATCTAAACATTTATACCCCCATAATATGCTGAAATAAAAAAGAAATGCTTCCTTTAACAACAGCACTCCTGATTTATTCTTATATTTATTCACAGATCACCACTTGACAGATATATTAAGGGCAAAGAATATTACTAGAATATTATTAGCTGATACAATTTAAAATACAGCCAAATCAAAATAAAGGATTTCTGTTATATGATATATAAAAATAAATTTTATTTTCAAAAACTTGATTCACACAAAATTTCTCAGACACATATCCGTGTGAACAGCAAGGTATCCCTTCATAGAATATACTTACCAAAACGGCCCAGTTGTTTGTATGGCCACTTCTAAAGAATTGTTCTGCTTGATCCTATTAGTAAAATAAAAGCAAAATGATTAGAAGAAAATGCCACAATTCCCAGATAAAGTCCAAAAGGACAGTTAAGACTCATGGAGTGTTTACAGTTGTAATAACAATTATCTAAGTTTATGAAGATTCTTGTATTTGATTTTATGGACAAAATAAAGAATTAAAAGAGTTTATAGTTTAAAATACTAAAAGGAAAAAAGCTCTGAACTGGAAATCTGGAGAGTTGGGTTTCAGTCTTGCCTTAGACACTGATTAAATAGAGTAACCTTGATTAAGATACTTAGCTAAATGAAAGCAATGCCAACCCTTCATCACTGTGCTATTTTAAAGGACTCTAAAGATGTATGTGCAAGAGCTTCTGCTTTAAAAAACTGTTAAGCATGAAGCAAATGCAAGTGTATTCTACAAGACACAACATACAATTTCTCATCACCTGAGATTTATTAAGAAAGTATTATAGAAAGTATGCTCAATAGAGAATATATAATTTGTTCAATGGATTTAACAAGGCTAGTGATATAGTTTGGATATTTGTCCCTTCCAAATTTCATATTGAAAGTTGATCCCTGATTGGGAGGGGGGGCAGGGGCTTGGGGGAGGTGTTTGGGTCACATGGGTGTATCCCTCATGATCAGCTTGGTGCTATCCTTGCAGTAATGGGTGAGCTTTCACTCTATTAGTTAACATGAGAGTTGGTTGTTTTTTTAAAAGAGTGTGGTACCTCTCCCTTTTCTTTTGCTCCTACTCTTGTCATGTGACACACCTGTTCCCTTTCCCATTTTGCCATGACTGGAAGCTCATTGACGCCTTCACCAGAAGCAGGTGCCATGCTTCTTGTACAGCCTACAGATAAATAAACCTCTTTTGTTTGTAAATTACCCAGCTTCAGGTATTCCTGTTTGCATAACAATGCAACAGGAATGCAATGCAAATAGGACTAAAACAGTTACTATTTAAAATTGCAACCTCACCCCACTATTTTCCTTACTTATTTTCTGTATGATTTTCTCCATTTTGTTTATCGTCTTCTTACATTATATATAATTAACTTATTTATTATGTGTATTATTATCTGTCTCTGCTGAATAGGATGTAAGCTCCAATAGGGCAGGGGCTTTCATCAGTTACATTCACTGTTGTGCTCCAAGTAAGTTTGGTACATAGTAGATTTTGAATCAATTATTTTTGAATGAATGAATACATAATCCAAATGCCTTTACTGGCAGTGAACAAAGCAAGAACCTGTTGTAGAAAACTCTAACTACATGGTAAATAGGTTCAGAATAAAGTAAGATGGTATGACATAAAGGTTTTACTATAAAATTATAATAAAATCTTTTTTATTGTTTTATTTTTATAGTAAAATAGAATTTTACTATAAAATCTCCTTTTAGGGTATATTCTGATAATCTCTATATTAAAGTGATCACTCTCTTCAATGAGAATGCAAGATGAAAATGGTTATGCCAGAAACTTCTCAAAGATTAATATTTCATTTTTAGCAATATCATAAAGATAGTTTTTATCCCCATGAGTTTCTTGTAAGAAATAACAATCTCCCTACATCCTCAACCAAAATTATTATCCCCTGAATTTCTCACAGATGTCTTTTTAATCATTTAATCACTTAATAATTATTTCTGTTGATTCTCTAAAATCTCTGCAATTATGCTAACTCACTCCTTAATATTGGTCACAATATTAAACATTAAAGATAAGACAAATGTGCTGAAACATCCATAAAGACTGCTGAGTTTCATTTTTTGCTGGGGGTTATTATTGAGGGGACTGTTTTTAAACATTTTAGCTCAAACACAGTCAGGTGTTCATCATAAGCTTCTAATTTTCCATTCAGTCTTGAAATTGTGAATGACTTATTTCATGTTTTGATTGTATGCATAACAACTAATATCCTTCCTGCTACAATTTCATTCAACATCCATTCCTACCATATGCCAGGAACCATATTCGAACATACCAATGTATCTGATTGAGGACATCCGCTAGCATTTTGCCATGTTTCACTAATCTGTTAAAGTAAGTCTGAATTATCAATATATTTGCCATCTCAAGACATTAAAAAGTTCCAATACCACCCTGACACCTAATGAATATCCTTTTGATTATAAATTAAAATAACAGTGGATATAAATCATACTGACCTCAGATCTGCTCCCAAACATTTTAATTACTAGAGCAGTCAGAATGCCTGGGTTCAAATTTAGGTTCTATTGCTTACTAGCTGTGTAAACTTAGGAAAGTTGCTTAATGTCTCCGTGCCTCCATATCCTCATCTATAAAATGGTAATAATATTCTTTGACTTCAGAATGTAGGAATAGTTGACTAGTTAAAACTGCCTAACAAATGTTAGCAGTTTTCATTTCTAGCCAACAAGAAAATTTCAGGGAGAATGAAATAAAAAATTCCATGCAAATATGTGTGTGTGTGCACACGCACATGTGTGCACACAGTCACATAGAAACCCAGCTATACGCTGCCTATAAGAAACTCACTTTACCTGTAAAGATACACACAAACTGAAGGTGAAGGGATAAAAAAAGATATTCCACACATATGGAAAACAAAAATGAGCAGAAGTAGCTATACTTAGAAAAATAAACTTTAAGTTAAAAACCATAGAAAGAGACAAGGAAGGTCATTATATAATGATAAAAGGAGCAATTCAGCAAGAGGCTATAATAATTATAAACACATATACACCCAACACTGGAGCATCCAGATATATAAAGAAAACATTATTAGATCTAAAGGGAGAGATAGACACTAACACAAAAACGGGAACATCCCATTCTCAGCATTGGACAGATGACCTGAACAGAAAATCAACAAATAAACATCGAATTTTTTTTTTTTTTTTTTTGAGACAGAGTCTCACTGTGTTGCCCAGGCTAGAGTGCGTGGCGTCATCCTAGCTCACAGCAACCTCAAACTCCTGGGCTCAAGCGATCCTACTGCCTCAGCCTCCCGAGTAGCTCGGACTACAGGCATGTGCCACCATGCCCGGCTAATTTTTTGTATATATTTTTAGTTGTCCAATTAATTTCTTTCTATTTTTAGTAGAGACGGGGTCTCACTCTTGCTCAGGCTGGTTTCGAACTCCTGAGCTCAAACAATGCGCCCGCCTCCCAGAGAGCTAGGATTACAGGCGTGAGCCACCGTGCCCAGCCCTGACATAAGACTTTTAAATCACTATTCAATAGATTGTACTCCCTGGCAGGTACAGCACATCTGTTACAAACCTTTGGCTTTAGAGTATCCCTATTATAGAAACCATAGAAACCACCAAAAGTTGTGTTAAAATACTTCCTTATCCAACGTCAACTGTTTCACTATGTTTCTGTTTGAAGGTTTTAGGAGTTCAAATAGTGAGCAAAACATCGAGGTTTTCATGGGGGCTAGGAGGATTTTTATTTAATTACTTTGTGAAATATTCCCCCACCCGCAGAAATACATATTCCTGACACCCAAATATGGAGCCATTTTTCCAAATGGACACTTAAACATGAGAAAACAGAAGTAATGGCTTAGCTTAATTTCACTGATCATCAGGTCATGAAGATATAAATGTACCACACAATTTATCATGTCATTAAATCAAAATAGAAAGCTGGTGCACTTTGGGGTCTCATTCCTCACTTGTGCTATGTCTAAGCCTTGTCTCTTTGCAAACTAGCTGCTGGTGATAGCAAGCCTTGAATTTCTTTTGTGCCCTGCTGAGCTGACCACAGAAAGGAACATCTGAAAAGCCTTTTAAAAGTGAAAAAGTCAATTCTGTAAAGTTACTAAGCATACTAATATTCTAACAAAAATGCAATAAAAAATGGAGAACCTAGGCCGGGCACGGTGGCTCCCGCCTGTAATCCTAGCACTCTGGGAGGCCAAGGTGGGCGGATTGTTTGAGCTCAGGAGTTCGAAACCAGCCTGAGCAAGAGCGTGACCCCGTCTCTACTAAAAATAGAAAGAAATTAATTGGACAACTAAAAATATATAGAAAAAATTAGCCGGGCATGGTGGCACATGCATGTAGTCCCAGCTACTCGGGAGGCTGAGGCAGGAGGATCGCTCGAGCCCAGGAGTTGGAGGTTGCTGTGAGCTAGGATGACGCCACGGCACTCTAGCCCAGGCAACACAGTGAGACTCTGTCTCAAAAAAAAAAAAAAAAAATTGAAAACCTAGTCTTGCAAAGAAGGTTCAAACCACAGAAGAAATCCGAAACACTGGGAAACAGATGCTTTGGGAATCAGAAAATCACATATATTTAATCTTAATTTCAAGGATGCAAAAGCAATCTTCGTGGAATAGTGAAAACTGAAGCAATGCTTAAAGCTAGGTTCAATGTTATAAATGCCTCACACTCCCCTCCCTAAAAATTTTCTACAAGCACGTGTCACTTCTCTGCTCATAAACCTTGCATGAAGCCCAGGTGTCTACAAGACACATTGCTTACCCTGAATAAACGCTCTCAGTGAGAGGAACCGTCTTCAGCCCCTTCTGCCTATCTCTCTCAGCCGACTCTCCCTCATCGACTCTCCACCCGATTTCTACCAGAGCATTTCTCACAGTCTGGTAATTAGCTCTTTACTCGCATGTCTCCACCACTAGAGTACGAGCTCCTTTAGGGCAGGGGCTGGACTCTGTTAGCTGTGGTACCTCTTGTGCTTTGCACACCACAGGCACTAGCGAATTATTCTACAGATAAGTAAGTAACTGAGAGGGACGGTCTGACAGTTGACAGAAGTTTGATGCTGTTGCTGCTACTGCTGTTTTCCAGGAGTAGCAGCAACAGGCATCTTCCGATTAGGACCAGGTCCCAGAGGAAAGAACACTGGGCTGTCCCTGTGGGCCCCAGCAATGGAGCTTCCAGAAACAAGATGCCAAGAGTGAAACCACAGCTCCAAACAGGGAAGGGTAACAGACAGGGAGAAAGGGACAGAGGGACGTCTCCCATAGCAGCATTTTGCCAGGGTTAGGTTCTGATTCTTTATGGCCCTGTTCACTGTTGCCAGATTATCACTTAAGAACATTGCTATCCATCAACTTAAGGCTAGTGCCCTTCAGTGGAAGACAACACAGTCAGGACAGTAAAAGGAATGGAAACGAAAATAAACAAATAGATAAAGGACAAGGAAAATGGACACGAACCACCACACTACGGGCTTCCTGTCCCCCAGCATCCACTTTCCATCTGTTAAATACTCAGGGGGGTTGCCGTGGACATTAATATTTAGCCCGTGTACATGAGAGAAGCGCAACATGATTCATAGTTTATGGAGATACCCATAAACATGGAAATACGTCAGCAAATATTTGGCCCTCCTCGAGTGATCGAATTGTCAGTTTACACGTGTTTGGGGAAGTATTGATAACTTTTAAATAGATGTACACATCCTTGGAAGATTAAAGAGTAAAAATTTTAAAATTTAGCTTTTTCCCTTTATATATATACAGAGAAAGAGAGAGGAAGAGAAATAAAGGTAACCCTGGCAATTTCTTAAAAAGGTAGTACATTTTTATGTAGCACATGAATTTTTTTTTTTTAACTATCAGCCTTTGATCTTAACGCTGGTGAGGACTGCATTTGCCACAGGCTGATAAGTGGATATGGCAGAACTTCAAAACTCATGTCAGCCAAAGAATCTAGAGAGAGAGAAAAAAAATCAGACATAAAGCTGGTAAAAGGCAGCTATAAATTTTTTAATGCTTTTTATTTAATTCTACCAAAAGATCACACAGCAGCGCGATCCAGATTTGGTACATCTCTCAATCTCAACTCATGCATGCGCATGGCCGAAATCCAATTTCTTACCCCAAAGATGTGTTTTTCATTAAACTAGTAAACCTAGGACGGTTGCTTGTAAGACCAATAAGTTAATAAACTCCTTCCTCCTAAGACAATTGCAAAGCCTTCCATTTACTGGAGTGAATCAAGAAGAACTGATAAAGAAGAAAATAACAAGATGTAATTCTTCATTTAGAAATGATAGCCCAGCCTGAAGCCAACAGTCATTATCTACAATTTACATCAGAACTCAGTACCTTGTTAAGAGAACTTCATTACTCTCATCCTTACAAAAAGTAACACCAAGGAAAGACAACAAGAACACTATGCCTTCCAAGTCTGTGCTGTTCTCACTTTGCTCCAGAGATGTCAGTGGAGAGAGAAGACGTGGTATATGAAAGTTTGTTAAAAGGCCAGTTCTACCCCCAACACCAGGGGTACAAAAAGACTAGAATATTCAGAGCAGCACCCTCTGTAACCAAAAATCTGAAGCTACCGAATGTCCATCAGCAGTAGGATAGATTCAGAAACTGTGGCACAGTCACACAAAGGACTACTACGCAGCAAGGAGAACGAACATCTACAACTACATATAATGTGGATGAATCTTGTAAACACGATGTAAAATCAAAGAGAAGTCAGACACGAAAAGAAAACAAAGCACAAAAACAGTCACAAGGCCGGGCGCGGTGGCTCACGCCTGTAATCCTAGCACTCTGGGAGGCCAAGGTGGGCGGATCGTTCTGAGCTCAAGAGTTCGAGATCAGCCTGAGCAAGAGCGAGACCCCATCTCTACCAAAAATAGAAAGAAATTAATTGGACAGCTAAAAATATATATAGAAAAAATTAGCCGGGCATGGTGGCACATGCCTGTAGTCCCAGCTACTTGGGAGGCTGAGA
>CAUYSK010126049.1:0-25147 GCA_963575035.1 Avahi laniger
GTCTCATCTGTATAACTGCACCAAAGTTTTGCCAATCATACATAAAAACACATAAGAGTGGCAAACTCATCACCTCCTAAGCTAGACAATCTGGGCAGCTCTGAGAGGCAACATTCTAATAAAAAAGCTTAGATTTAAGCTTTGTATAAGAATTCAGTAAACAGAGATTATTCCAGGTAGAGGGGACCAAGGAAATTGTGTAGAAAATCATGAGAATGTATCAAAGTAGAGAATTTGACGACGGATTCCAAGAATGAGAAAAAGCATGAGACTAACTTATACATATCATTGTAAGCTAAGAAATTAAGCTGAATCTTTTTTTTCTTTCTTCTTCTTTTTCCTTTTATTTTTTTTTTTTAGACAAGATCTCACCTGTTGTCTGGGTTAGAGTGCAGTGGCATGACCACAGCTCATTGTAACCTCAAACTCCTGGGCTTCTTCCTCTCACCTCAGCCTCCCAAGTAGCTGGGACTACAGGTGGGTGCCACCATGCCCAGCTGATTTTTTTTTTTTATTCTTTGCAGAGACAGGGTCTTTCTGTCTTGCCAAGGCTGGTCTTGGACTTCTGGTCTCAAGCGATCCTCTCTCTTCAACCTCCTAATATGCTAGGATTATAGGCATGAGCCACCATACCTGTCCTATAATCTATTTCTTACACAAAGATCTGAGGCAAGTATGCTATCAAGTTGACATTTGACAGAACTGAATGGTGGATACCTGGGTATCCAGGTATAACTCAGTAAATTATTCCCTAATAGACTTCAGGATGTTTGAAATATCCACAGAAGAAACAACCAATACAAGTAGAAAAACTGGGGGGATAAAGAGGGACAGGGAATACAAAGAAAATGTTATTTTGGTTAGGATGGAAGAAGTAACAGTGTTTTAAATTTAAAATTTCCTTTAATGTTACTCTGACAACATAAAATTTAAAACCTCTGGTTTTATGACAACTAGCAGATTATAGATGCACATCCTATCCTCTCAAATGCTAAACAAATTATCTACTGTAACTCATGTGGGGAATGTAGAAAATAGCATTAAAAAAAAAGAAATTCCAACAATGAGGTGTCTATGGCTACAACCTTATGTGCAAGGGAAGAAAATATAGTGCATCACTCATCTATTACTGAAACAAACTACATAAACCCATTTTTCATTAGGAGGTAGGGATAACAGTAACATTTATAGAGTGTTTACTGTGTCCCAAGCAATGTTCTAAGAACTTTATTCATTACTTCATTTAATCTTTGACTAAACACTCCCAGGAAGTTGGTGCTATTTTATTTATATTTTATAGATCACAAAACTGAAACATGAAAGTGTTATATAACTTGTCCAACTAGCAAGCTGTAGAGTCAGGCCTTGAACCCAAGTAGCATGGCTCTAGAGTAACTATTCACTATATACACCTTTGCCATTATAGAGATGCCTGTAACAGAGGCTAATATATAAAAAGAGGTATGAACCTGGTGCTCAAACTGAAGTTCATTTACCAGGATCGTCAATTTAAGGTGAGGATTTGGGCGATGCAGAACAAGCACAATAATACTGACCTTGCTTTTGTGGCTCTTTCAGATTCTAAACCTCACCCACCCCTCGCACTGCTTTGGGAATGAAGCCTGATAAGCCATAACGTGTATGTGAATGTGCTTTGTAAATTGTAAAGGATGATATACATTTGAGATGCAAAACAATCGAATGAGCTACAAAAATCTTACCCTTTTACTTCTGGACAGTCTTAATCTTGTAATAGTGCCAAACTGGGAGAAATACTCTTGGATCTGGCTTTCGTAAAGTGTGTTAGGTAGGTGGCCCACATAGATTACTCCAGGCTTAAGTTTTTCCTGCTTTTGTCGCTGAAAACATAAAGACCAGGTAAATTAAATATTTTTAAAATAAGAAAATCACATCGCAACAGAACTTGCAAAACTCCTAGCCCTCGATCCAAGAACTTGCTCTGTATTTCCACTTTATCACAGTACTAATTAAAGAATTAGCTGTTTACTGTCTATCTCCCCACAAGGACAATCGTCAAGCAGTCGACTGTCTTCTCGGCCTCACATCCCAGCACTCGGTACAATCTAAGAGCTCAATAACCACATGTAGAATCAGGAGATAAGCAATTACATTTTCGAACATAACACTTGAAATCTTCGGCCCACGGAACTCCACATAAATGTACCCTTCAATTTTGCATGCAGATCAGTTTACTCGCACCTAATCGAGCACTTTTCCAGAAGCTTGTTAACCTTCACAATATGCACTAACCTTTCGGCTTCTCAGTCACTGTACCCTTACATTCTGTAACGAGAACTTTCTAAGTTTTCCAGGGCATTTTATGCTAAAAACCAAGGAAAATATAAACTTGACATCATGGGCCCTAGTGAGCAAATAGAACTTGGTAGATACTGTTCCTCCAAGAACTCCAAAATCACCATCCAGGCACACGAACCTCCCGAACGGTGTGGCAGGTCTGGGGCTCCCATTTTCGGGGCAAAGCTGAAGCGTGACAGCGCTAAGCCGGGGTTAATTCGCGGTACAGAGTGCTGTTCCCTCCAGCGGGGTCTCTTTCTCCTCTAGCGTCACTCCGATACTTTCCCCTTACCTTCCGCATAACGACTAAGGCCTGCGCGGCCAAACCCCTCCATTATTGCCCGACCAGCGTAAGAAGCCTCGGCCTCCAAGCTCGCAAGGTCTGTCCCTGACTTAGCCGGTGCCCACCATGGGAGACGCCGGAGACGCCCCCGGAATCGGTCCGCCGCTTCTCCTCAGTCTGGCCGCGGCGGCAGCTTACCTGCGTTGTGCGGCGGCGAACGTGCGTTACCTCCTTTTGAAACTTGTCGTCTTCCTGCGGGTTCAACGACAGGATCAGCCCGGGAGGGTCGGTCAATGCCGCCATGCCGAAAGCTGCCAATACCACAAACTCCACGCGGCGCGCCCGGAAATGCCCGGCTTTCCGCTCCCGAAGCGGAAGTAGAGGCAGGAGAGGGGCGTGGCGAGGCGCGGGCGCGGGGGCGGGGTGGTGCCGAGCGAGCTTGTGCGCCCCCTGCTGGCGGAGCGCGGCTTGCCGTCGCTTTGGAATGTGTCAAATAGTCGCAGGCGGGGCGCGGTGACTCACACCTGGAATCCCAGCACTCTGGGAGGCCGAGGCGGGAGGATCGCTTGAGCTTAGGGTTTGAGGTTGCTGTGAGCTATGATGATACCACTGCACTCTAGTCAGGGTGACAGAGCGAGATCCTGTTTCAAAACACCAAAAAAATCCAAGGTAATTGGCTCATACCAAAAAAAAAAATTACATTCACACCTTTCAAAGGCAGTTTAAAAATAAAAATTCTCCAAAGCGGTACCCGTGCCCTTGATATCTTGCTAACCATTCTTTAATTTTTTTAATTCCTTCCTTCTTTCACTCACTTGTGTTTTTCGCCTTTCCTGTTTGTTCCTGCGCTGCTGCCCTTAGGGAACTTACAGCCCGGGGGGAGGGATGAGTAAAGGACATTTGAGGGTGGGGTCCAGACTAAGAGAGACTTAAAAGCCCCGTTGGGGACAGGCATAGTGGGTGACCCAGGAGAGCATCCTGGAGGAGGTGACATTGGAACTGAGTCCTGAAGGCTGGAAGAAGTTGCAGGTGAAGACCTGGGAGCCCACCGTCCGGCAGAGGGGACAGCCCTGTACAGTGTCCTTAGGGCTGGAAAAAAGGAACCTGCCAGTGTGTCTGGAGCCCAGGAAGTGTGAGGGAAGAGTGGCAGGTGGGAGGGGGGTGGGGGCAGGCTGGAGCTCCAGGGCTCTGTGTGTCAAGGTATAAAATTCGGGGTTTTGTTGTAAATGCAGGAGATTCAGAGGGTTTTAAGCAGGACTGCGGCTGTTTATACTTTTCAAATACTACTAGCAAGTAACTGAGTGGAGAGGAAGGTGGGGAGTGGATCGCAGAGGAAGCAGGGAGATGAGACTAAAGTCCATGCACAGCCTGTCTCAGGGGACAGCATTGGTACTGTTCTGGAACCATGGAGGATGGCTGGTATGGCAGTGCAGAAGAGGGGATCCGGCCTGCAGGGAGGGGTGGGAGGGATTGTGGGGAGGACCAGAGCTTCTCCCTCCTCCCTCCCTGCAGTCGTCTGGGTCCCCACTCACTGCCTTTGCCTCCTGCACCCCCCAATCCCGAGGAGAGCCTTTCCGGACTGTAGCAAAGTCAGATCTTCCAGTAAAACACTCTCTTACCACTGTGTTTTCATGGCCAGAATGAATTTTCAGGAGAGTGGGAGCAGAGAGCAATTTTATCCTTTCTCAGGGTTACTCCTTCTCACGGGCTTGTTCCCGCTCCACCATGGACGGACTCTTGGGAAGAGCTCCTCACTTGTGATCGCTCCTTAGACGGTGAATAGAAGCATTCCTGGTGTTCAAAATCTGCTATCAAATGTCTCCTCTCCCCCAGCTCAGCCCTGTCTCAGGCCAAGAAAGCCCCCAAGGGGAATGCAGGCCACCTCCTGCTTCCTCTTGGCTTCACCTTCTTCCCAGGCTCATTTCCCCCAGTTTCTGTTCTTGGCCCTTCCAGGGTGGGGACAGGGAAGAGAGGGAGGAAAGGGCAGCAAAGAGCTCCTTGACTGGCAGGTGCCACGTGGCTGGGGAGCTTCAGAGGTGGCGCATCCTGGGTTGCTGGCTCCTTCTCTCCGAAGCGCATTTTTGAGGTGTTCCCTGGCCTGCTGTTCATGGCTCAGCCTGCCTTCCAGGGCTTCCGCCTGCCTGCGGGGTTCAGCTCTGCACCAGGGGCTCCTCGCAGAAGGGCCCTTCAAGCTGACCTCATCCTCCCGATCCTTTAGGAAGGGCCAATCTTTTGTCTGTCACTGTTGTGGGATGACACTCTGTCTTGTTGCTGGGCAGGACTCCTGGCTGGCCTCAGCTTAGATGTTGATGTGTGAGTGAGGATCTGGTCTTTGTATCCCCCAAATTCCAGAGGACACAGACCAAGTTCACTGGTTGCCTGAAGGTAGCTCCCTTGGGGTGTGTGTGGGTGAGAGAGTGAGAGAGTGAGAGAGTGAAATCTCGACATGTCTCATAGCTGCTATGGGGAGGGGAGGATCCAGGAAGGGGTGACAGCAAACTGACAACTCTCTCTTGGGAATCCTCTTTCAGGCTTCCCAACCAATTCCATGAATTCCTGGCCTCCCCTTATGTCCCTCCAGGTGGGTAGTGACCAAGGCTTCTCAAAGTTGACTGAGCATGTGGGTTGCCTGGGGGCCTTGGTACGAGGCTGATTCAGTAGATCTGGGGTGGGGGCCTCAGGCTCTGTGTTTCTGACAAGCTTCCAGAAGAGGCTGATACTCCATAGACCACACTTCAAATAGCAGGAGTAGAGATTTGGGGCACTGATCTCTGTACTAGGTTTAATTCTGTCCCCAGCTGCAAAAGTTATGTTCGAGTTCTAGTCCCTGTTAGATGGGTACATGTGAATGTGACTTTATTTGGAAACAGTCTTTGCAGATGGACTCAAATGAAGATGAGGTCACACTGGGTTAGGGCAGGCTGTAAACCAATGACTGGTGTCCTTATGAGAAGAGGGAAATTTGGACACACACACACACACACACACACACTCTCTCTCTCTCTCTCTCTCTCTCTCTCTCTCTCTCTCTCTCTGTCTCTCTCTCTCTCTCTCTCTCTCTCACCAAGGGAGGTCCTTCAGGGACCCAGTGAGCTGAAGAATGCCAAGTGAGGACCCAAACAGAGTGGTAGTGATGCAGCTGCAAGCTATGGAAGCCACCACCCCAGCCACCACCAGGAGCCAGCAAGAGGCAGGGACGATTCTTCCTTAGAACCTCCAGAGAGTGGCCCTGCCAACACCTTGAACTTGGATTTCCAGTCCCCAGAACTCCGAGAGAGTATGTTTGTGTTGTCGTAAGCCCTGAGTGTGTGGTATTTAATAATTTGTCATGGAAGCCACAGGAAACAAATACGGTTCCCATGACCCATGCAGCCTGCATGATTTTTCTGAGGAAAACAATGGTGCTGGGCCTGCCTGGGTATGCTGGGAGCTACCTGCTGAGGAAGGTCCTGGAGGTCACAGATGGGTGCCAGGCCAGCCTCTCCCCGCTCCCTCCCTTTCTTCCTTCTGTGTTTGCATGGGGGTGGGGCAGTTTTCCACTGAGCTGGACTGTCCCGTGCACGCTACCTTTGTACGGTTCCCTAGTCATTGTAACAACCAAAATGCCCCCAGGCATTTCCACACACCCCTGAGTGGACTGTTGAGTCCTCAGTGCATGTCATCCCCTTCCTTTCCCTCGCTGACCACCCAGGCACCTCCCCCTTGGCACCCTGCCCTCCCCACCTGTGGACTGGAGCACCTGCTGGGGGCCAAGCACAGTGAGGGTAGGGGCTGGACGTGAGGTGGGCAGTGGCAGGTGGCCAGGCAGCAGGCTGACGCCTGGCAGGAGGACACAGGCGGGCACCAGGAGGGGCTGGGGTCCCCGCTCAGCCCTGCACACTTCCCCCCAAACTCCATTCCTCTCCCTCCCACCGCTCTGCCTGGTCCCTGTGGGGTCACCTGACTTGCCATCCTCAATATTGGGCCCGAGTGTCAGGGTCAGTCAGCTTGGCCATGCCCAGCTGCCCCTTGGTCGCGAGGTTTCTTGGTCAGCTTGGGCTGCTGTAACAGAAGTACCACAGCCTGAGGGGCTTATAAACAATGGGCACTTATTTCTCAAGGTTCTGGAGGCTGGAAGTCCACGGCCAAGGAGTGGGAAGGGCCCACTCCCCCAGACTGGTGTCTGGTAAGGGCCTTTTCCTGGTCTGTACAAAGTGTCTTCAGTTGTGTCCTCACATGACACAGAGAGAGGAAGCGGCTCCCTGGCATCTCTTGTGCGGGCCCCAGTCCCTTCGTGAGGGCTCCACTCTTGGGCGCAATCTCCTCACACCGTCGCACTGGGGATTAGAGCTTCAACACGTGCATTTGTGAGGGGCACAAACAGTCAGTCCATAGCACAGGGGGTCTGGGCCTGAAAGGGGTGACCCTGTAGGAAGGAGTTGGGGAGAAACTCTTGTCCGTGTCACCAGCCTAGACGGTATGGCCTCAACACATGTCAGCTGACAAATTCAAATTCAGTCCGCAGAGCACTCAGGGCCGCAGAACCTAAAGCACCGAGGGAAATTTTCTTCCTTTTCCCCTGTGAGCTGCTGTCATTTCAGCTACGTTCTGCCTTGTGCCAGGTTTAACATCAGGGACAGTCCCAAATCCAGACCCTAAGCCCAGTAGGGTCCCAGGGAGGCTGGTGGACACCCAGGAGGGCAGGCGAGTGGACAGTAGGGGTGCCCGGATGGTCTGGATTCCCTCTGAAGGCCCCAGATGACTCACTCAATCCCCACACCCCCATCCCAGGATCCTTGCCTGCCTTTCAGCACGGGGTGTGGGTCATGGGTGTCCTGTGTCCCTCGGGGCCCGCGGTCTGCATCGTGGCACCCTCTTTCCAGCTGAGACCTGTCTCCTTTTCCTCCCTCCTCACCTGGTCTCTAACCCTTTCTTCCACTGCAGGTCTTGACTTCCAATCAGTCTGTTTCCACTCCCTCCCGCCCTTCAAGGAAACTTGCATAAGTGCAGCTACAATTACTTAGCCTTGGGTGCTATTAAACAATGTGTCACTTCGCCCTTAAATTAGCCCAAGTGTCTACAGTGCTCATATTCAGGTCGGGGGCGGGGGGGGGGGCAGCCACAGGGCTCACCCAGGCTCTGGTGAGCAGCCGAGTGGAAATTAGTTCAACCCCTCTGGGTAGTGATGGGTCGAAATGTGTTGAGAACTTTAAAAACAGGTCCTATCAAAAGAAATGATACTAAATTCTGATACGGGCTCACAAACACTTTCATCACTATGTCATTTATAATAGAAAGAACTATAAACAACCAAAATAGCCTATGATAAGTACTGGGTTAATAAACATGGTATGTCCATTTGCTGAATAAAACATTTAAAATGTTTGCATTTCAAAATTATTTTAAAAATTGTAAAACAAAATGAGAAGATGATGTTTATGTCACAAGAGTTGTTTATTTATTTTAGCTGGGTGAGGTGGCATGTGCCTGTAGTCCCAGCTACTCTGGAGGCTGAGGCAGGAGGATGACTTGAGCCCAGAGTAGGAGGCTGCAGCAAACTATGATTGCACCACTGCACACCAGCATGGACAGAGCAAGATCCTGTCTCTTAAAAAAAAAGACCTAAAACTATAAACTCTTAGAAGAAAACACAGGGAAAAGCTTCATGACTTTAAATTTTGCAATGATTTCTTGGATATGACATCAAAAGCATAGGCAACAAAAGAAAAAAATAGATAAATTGGACTGTATCAAAATTAAAGTTTTGTTTATCAAAGAATATCATCAACAGAAGAAAAAGGCAACCCATGGAATGGGAGACAATATTTGTAAATTATGTATCTGATCAGGGACTAATATCCAGAATATATAATGAACTACTAAAACTCAACAAAAAAACCAAACAACTTAATTAAAAAATGGACAAAAGGAACCTGAATAGATATTTTCCCAAAGAAAATATACTGATGGCTAATAAACGTGAAAAAATGTTCAACATCACTAGTCATCAGGAAAATGCAAATCAAAACCACAGTAAGATAACCACTTCACACCCATGAAGCTGGCCATTGTACACACACACACACACACAGAAAATAACAAGTGTTGGCAAGGAAGTGGAGAAATTGAAACCCTTATATATTGCTAGAGGGAATGTAAAAAGGTGCAGCTGCTGTAGAAAACAGTATGGTGAAAACATAGAATTATGTTTCATCTGACTTGACAAATGAGAAAAGACGCCCTCAGGAGACACTTAAAAAACCACTGTAGATTTTCAAGAAAAAATCTTTTGGGCAGACTCCTGTTCCTGCTAGAATTTTGAAATTCACAATCTTTGAGTTGGCATGGATGGACATGTTGCAGGATTTGAAAAATGAAGTCAGTTAATACACAAAAAGTACTAAGAACTTGTTTGGCAGGTACTAAATCTTAATAAATATTAGCTCCTATTGTTATTTTTATCTTTTTTGGGTGAATTATGAGATTCTATTGCCTACATTTTTGGACCACAAAATAGCACATGATATTGGAGGTAGGCAGGCAAAAAAAAGAAAAGAATCCTCCTTGGGAAAGTTGCTAAAACCGAGTTTTTTTAGCCTGTCACATAGTAAGGTTGTGGGGGTCAAGTCAGATAAAGTGTTTATTTTTTTTCTTTTATTAATTTTACAACCGCTCTTACTTCTGTAAGATAAAGTGTTTAAAGTCCCTAGCAACTATTATCGCTAAATGGTAGACAGGTGATAATAGCACAGTGATTAAGGCAAAGCATTTGGTTCCCAGCTTCGATACTGGGAACCAAACTTGGGCTAGTCAATTACCTCTGTTACCATAGTTACTTCATTTGTAAACTAACAGCATCCACTTCACTTCTCATATAATGATAATAAATTTCTGATTCTTCATGTAAAAAATTTAGAATATGTCTGGCACAAAGCAAGCAGTGAAGTATCAGTTGGTTGATAAGAATCATTCTGATTCATTTGGAGAGTGCAACACACACTCGCATTTGTATGTGCACGGCAGGTGTATATAGAGTAACTCTTCGAGGACAAAGAAGAAACCGGTACATTGCTTGTGTCAGGAAAGGGGAATAAGAGGAAGGAGGTGTTGAGTGGAAGCATTGCACACGCTTACAAATCCATTTAATTTAAAAATAGGTAATTCAACCATATAGAGAAGACATTAAAATAAAAAAGAATTACATAGAGAAAATGTTTGCTCCCCATACATCTCCTGTTTACAGTCCTACCTACGTACTTTTATTTTCTCGCGCACATTTTGCAAACTTGAATGCATTGTTTCCTATTTTTACACGAAAGCTGCAATCTTTCTACATCCTTCGGCACCTTGCTTTATTACACATACTTTTCTGTCGTGAAGAATTTCTCCCCCAAGAGCTGTTGTATGTAAAATAAATACATACGCACAGGCTAATACCCCGCTTCCCCGTCCGGCCCCCCTCCCCCAGGCCCACGTGCTACGAGAGCCCCCTCCCCCCTCCTTTGCGGGCTGTTTCCGGCGATGCCTGTCTGAAGACCCCAGGCGGAAGCCCCGCCCACTCCATCCTCCTCCCAGGCCCTCTCGATGCGCGCCTCGGCACCGGACGCTGCAGGCGGTGCCTCAGGCAGCGCGGCGGACAGCCCGGCCTTCGGCGCGCCGCGGACCTCGGAGGACCCCAGCGACGGCTTTAGCTTAGGGCCGGGCGGACGCGGCGGCTTCGGCGGCAGCGGCGGCGGCGGTCGTTGCGATTGATTGCGCTGCTTGTCTCCGGAACCCATTTCTCTGGCTGCCTTTGCTGCACTGACTGTTGTGCAGCCGGCGCCATGTCTGTGAGCGAGATCTTCGTGGAGCTGCAGGGCTTTTTGGCTGCCGAGCAGGATATCCGAGAGGCGAGCCCCCTCCCTCCCCACCCCCTCTCCCTTTCCTTGCTTAGCTGGGCCACATCGCCTAGTCCCTCTCCGTCGCTCAGTCGCGGGCGGTGGGGACGCCTCCTAGGGTGGGTTGCTTCCCCTCTAGTTGCTGGTTAGGGAACCCTTTCGCCCCTGCCCGAGATTCTACTGTTCTGTCCTGATTCCCTGTGTTCGGGTCTGGGCTTTGCAGCATCACCTGCCTCATTTGAGTATCGGTTTTCCTTCTTTTCAGCACTTCTTTCAAATGCTTGGCTTGCTAGAGTTTCAACCACCGCGCATTTCATGAATTTGTTATTGGTGTCTTAAAAGCACATGTGACCCCCTCCTGCTTAAAAGCCTCCTATATTTTCTCATGCCACATAGGATAAAAATCCATTTTCCTGTGGCCCACAAGGTCTTTCTCTCCAATCTCATTTTGCGCGCTCTACTTTTGTGTATTGTGTTGCCTTACCTGTTTTTCTTTTCTCTAGTGCTACAGATAGTTTCCTGCCTCAGGACTGTTGCATGTACTGCTTGCTTTTCCTGGAATTTGCTTCTTTCCTGTTCTTTCTCTGGTTATCTCATATTCACTCTCTGGACCTCACAATCTAAATAATCTCTTTCTCGTCATGTTTTCTAGTAGTATGTCAACTTTTGTTGTGTGATGATTATTTTATTTATTTATTTTTTGAGACAAGAGTCTCGCTCTGTTGCCTGGGCTAGAGTGCTGTGGCGTCAGCCTAACTCACAGCAACCTCAAACTCCTGAGCTCAAGCAATCCTCCTGCCTCAGCCTCCTAAGTAGCTGGGACTACAGGCGTGCCCCACGA
The DNA here is from genome assembly GCA_963575035.1 of Avahi laniger. Lineage (NCBI taxonomy): Eukaryota > Metazoa > Chordata > Mammalia > Primates > Indriidae > Avahi > Avahi laniger. The sequence continues at coordinate 11,297 of CAUYSK010126049.1, forward strand.
CACCGGCTGATTTTTCTATTTTTAGTAGAGACGGGGTCTTGCTCTTGCTCAGCCTGGTCTCTAATTCCTGAGCTCAAGCGATCCTCCCGCCTTGGCCTTCCAGAGTACTAGGATTACAGACATGAGCCACCGCTCCCAGCTGTGTGGTGATTATTTTAAAAAATATCTAACTCCTCCATTACACGATCATCTGCCAGAGAAAGGGATTGTCTGCTTGGTTCCCCAATATTTACACAGTGCCTAGCACATAAATGTAATAAGTGAATATTTGTAATATGCATTAGTGAAAAAAATACCCTTGTATTGCATCTAAATCTTCATTTTATAGTGTCCCAGTTGGATATTTGGGTTGGATGATTGGCTATTATTATTCTGGTCACCTGAGGACTCCAAGGCTTTTTAGTGACTTCTTAAAGTCTCATAAAGGAAATAAGTGGAAAAGTCAGACTTCATACCTGGTTGTTTTTTGTATAAGTTTAGTTCTTGTGAAGATTATTAGCGTTTTGAATGTAAGTAAAGGTGTGGTAGATCAAATAAGCTATCTAGTGTGTTTGGTATGAATCTGATAGTAATTATGTTGAGTTTATCTGATTTTTATTTTTAATTCTCTCTAGGAAATCCGAAAAGTTGTACAGAGTTTAGAACAAACAGCTCGTGAGATTTTAACTCTACTGCAAGGGGTCCATCAGGGTGCTGGGTTTCAGGACAGTAAGTTCTTTGATTTTGAATATTTTTTATCCCATTTATCAATCTCTTATTTAGAGAATTAATTTCCGTCCAGAAGATATTATGAAAATGTCTGTTGTGCTTTATGGTGAGTAAAAATTGAAGAAATAGGTGATTTGATCCTTTATAGGTTTACATTATTAACATTCGTGCTTTGGTTGATTTTTCACTTCCACATAGTATGTTTTAGATAGGAATGTTTTCTATTGTGATGGAATTCTGATGATGATAATTAGAGCTATTTAATAACTCTTTTGTATATCTAGCTGATTTTTTTTGGCCCTTTTGTGTATTTGAATTCAACCTTTCCGTGATCAAAAACCTTTCAACATGCTTTGTAAATATGAGGTGAACAGTATAAAATGTTCTCAAGTGAATGTGTTTAAGCCACCCCCTTGAATGAAAATCAAATATGTCAAGTTTAGACATGGAACCTTTATTGTAATGTGCACCCAGCATAGGTAAAAGAGCTGAAATATATTTTCAGTTGGGGAATTATACGATAATGTAACTTGATGGTGTCAGAGGCAAGCCGTTTTTCTCCATGGTATGGAGTTAGCCTGATTGCGAATAATGGTAAAGGCTTTTTTGACCAAATATGGGAGCTAGAAGCAGTCAAGTTTTAAGAATCCTATGAGGACTGAATAGGAATAGCAGCTGGTGCATGCACAGCCCTTTAAAGATGAGGTTATTTATGACAGCTTACTACTTACTAATGTGTCTCCTAACATATTCCCTTTGAGCAAGTTTTTGCTTGTTTATTTTTCAGTATGGTTAATCAGTAGGAAGACAGAGATGATATTTTGAGAGCCAGGTTCAAAAGCAGAGATGTGTACATGTGGTTGTGAGGTTAAAATAAAAAAAGGTGATTAACTTCCAAATAGACTACATAGATTATTAAGCAAGAACTGTACTTGAAATTTTGTAAGTTTTTTATTGTTACATTTGATTATCTTTTGTGATCAGTTCCAAAGAGGTGTTTGAAAGCTCGAGAACATTTTGGTACAGTAAAAACACATCTAACATCTTTGAAGACCAAGTTTCCTGCTGAACAATATTACAGGTTTGTAAGAAAAGTAGCATTATTTTATAATGTTAAGTAAAAAAAAACAGGCAAAAAATTATACGTATTGAAAGATTATTTACCACTAGGTAAATATCCCTCTGCATAACAAAAAGAATCAGACTGATAATGCTGATGACAGAATTGGTGATTTTGTTTTTTCCTCCTTTTTACTTTAAAAATTTTCTTAAGAAACATGTATTACTTTTGCAATGAAAAAGTAATTAAAAAGAAAATGTGATATGAAGGTCAAAATCGAGAACATCTTTTTGCTATATTCCAATTTCTTGTGAAATTGGATGAACCATGGTTTTGCTATTAAGGTTATGTAATTAGGTGACAGTGTATGTGTGGAATTGAGTTTTCCCTGAAAGCTTGAATTTCACTATCAATGACATATTTAGCTACTATTTTATGCCATATTTCATTGAGTCTACAACACCATTAATTTTAAGATACACCATTATTTTATATTCCAGTAGGGAAGAAAAATTTTACCAGTCATAATTGTGAAATGTGGATTGTAAAATGTATCCTGATTTTGTAGGTGTTAAACTGGGAAAAATTATATCTGAGTGTTGATAAAGTATGATATAACAATCAAGAATTTCTACGTGCATTTTCTCACTGAAAAAGATGTTCTTTAAGATACACATATGGGCAATACATAGTTGGGGTGGATAGTATAACTTCACAAGAAGATTCTTTAAGGCAAGTGTTGGAAACTGCTGGTGGCCAGCTGATTCTGGGAGCTAAGAATTGCTTTTATATTTTAGAGGGTTGTTAACAAAAGAAAAACACACAGATAAGAATATGTGACAGACAGTGAAAGTGGCCTAGAAAGACTAAAATATTTACTACCTGGCCCTTGACAGAGTAAATTCCCTACCCTTGCTTTAAGGTAATATAACTAAAGCACAGTGAGGTAGAACCGGTAGGGTCTTTAAAACCCATCTACTCTGAAGGTCGCACACAAACTGCCCCCCAGCTGGATTTGGCCCTCACAAGGTTTTGTTTAACGGGCATCGTGTAGAGAAATGTTTTTGAATTTGTTGCCACATTTGCAAATCAGGAGGCATAACATAAATATCCAGAGGTTGGAACATTTCTTATTCTTTTCTCAGGCTTCTAGCTTAGTGTCCTGAGACTTTAAGTCCATTTGTTCAGTGATTGCAAATGGTAATTTTGTGAATCAGGATTTTCTTGATATCTTACATTCAAATAAGAATGTAGGAACAGATAGATGTTGAAGCTCATACACAGTTGCAGTTGTTATCAGTCCAGTTGCAACTTTTTATCTTTCTCAGAGTAATCTCATTTTCTTTACTGATTAAACTTCTGCAGCACAATTGCCCATGTCATACATAATCTTTAATTGTAAATTTTCATATTCATCAAAATTAAATCATACTTCTTATTGATTAAACTTACAGTAAGTAAATATTACATTTTTGCACTTGTAAAATTTATACTAAATCCATCTAATATATATAAATGTCATATTGCTCTTACGTGTTTTATATATTTGGGTTTCACATAAACTTTTATGTGAAAAAGGATCCCTCTTCTAAACTGTTTAGACTTTAACTGTGCCAAACCAATCTTTCTCAAGGCCCCTAACCCTGAAACCTGAACATGCTTACTTTCATGCAGATTTCATGAACACTGGAGGTTTGTGTTGCAGCGCTTGGTCTTCTTGGCAGCATTTGTTGTGTATTTGGAAACAGAAACACTAGTTACTCGAGAAGCGGTTACAGAAATTCTTGGCAGTAAGTGTCTTCATTGGTGGGATCTGTAGTGTCAGGCATGGTATCTTAGTTTTTGGTGGAGAGGGCTCTTGCTTGTACTTTCTATTTATTAAAATAAATGAGAACTAACTAGAAAACCAGTTATAGCCGTCCTTCAGTATCCAAGGAGGATTGGGTCCAGTACTCTCCCTGATGACCAAAATCTGAGGATGCTCAAGTCGCTTATGTAAGATGACATATTTGTATACAACCTATGCAAATCCTCCTATTACTTTAAATCATCTCTAGGTCATTTATAATATTTAATGTAAATGACATATAAATAGTTGTTATACTGTATTGTTTTTAAAGATTTGTATTAATATTTTTTCTCCCCAAATATTTTTTGATCACGATTGGTTGACAGGGAGGGCCAGCTATACTTGGAAACACCAAAACTAAAAATATGCAGTAAGTGGCTTGCTCATTTGCACTTGGGTGTTTCTTTTAGTTTTTCAAATTTAATTTTTAAAAATTTCAAGTCCAAGGCCGGGCGCGGTGGCTCACGCCTGTAATCCTAGCACTGTGGGAGGCCGAGGCGGGTGGATTGTTTGAGCTCAGGAGTTCGAGACCAGCCTGAGCAAGAGTGAGACCCCGTCTCTACCAAAAATAGAAAGAAATTAATTGGACAGGTAAAAGATATAGAAAAAATTAGCCGGGCATGGTGGCACATGCCTGTAGTCCCAGCTACTCGGGAGGCTGAGGCAGAAGGATCGCTTGAACCCAGGAGTTTGAGGTTGCTGTGAGCTAGGCTGACGCCACGGCACTCACTCTAGCCCGGGCAACACAGTGAGACTCTGTCTCAAAAAAAAAAAAAATTTCAAGTCCACAGAAGAGATGAAAGAGTAGTACAATGAATACCTGTTTACACCCTACTTATTGATATTTTGCCATATCTGCGTAATCTTCTCATTTTGTGTGTGTGCGTGTATGTCTGTCTGTGTGAACCGTTTGGAAGTTTATTGCAGATATAATGACTTCTCCCTTAATTGCTTCAGCATGCACCTTGTAACAAGAAGAGATACTCTCTAACATAACTAGATACCATTCTTGGTGGTACTACTTTTTGAGATAAGAATAAAAGGAAAAATTGGATTTTGCTTAAGAGTTCGAAAATTCCACAGTGAGGTCTAGTTTGCCAAGGGTGTGAACACATTCAAAAGCCAGTTTTTAAAAGTTTCATCCTTTCTGCACTTACTTAGCGAGAAATTATATATATATTTTTATGTTCTTAAGCTTAAATTGCATTCACATCATGACTTTATTTTGGTGCTTTTTAGTTGAGCCAGATCGGGAGAAAGGATTTCATCTGGATGTAGAAGATTACCTCTCAGGAGTTCTAATTCTTGCTAGTGAACTGGTAAGCTTAGTAATTTGCTGGTTCCTTTTTTGATATTTCCACTTCACTGTCAGTTTTTTATATGGGTATCAAAATTCAAGAAAGCTTAATTCTTTTCTAAGCCGTGTGTTGGTCACCACGCAGTCAATGACTGTGCACTGTATGTATATGTTGTAGTTTGGTAGGTGTCAGAAGCCAGTCCACATGATGAAGTAGGTGTGCATACTTAACTAATGTGTGAGTTGTGTTTTTTTTGAGTTGGGGTTCTTGCTATGTTGCCTAGACTGGTCTTGAACTCCTGTGCTTAAGTGATCATCCTGCCTCAACCTCCTGAGTAGCTGTGACTAAAGGTGTACGCCATTGTGCCTGGCTTAATGTGTGAATTTTTTTTTTTTTAATAGTGTCAGCATCTTGCTCTGTCACCCATGCTGGAACCCCTGGGCTCAAGTGATCCTCCTACCTCAGCCTTCTGAGTAGCTAGGACTACTGGCATGCATTACCATGCCTGGCCAGTTTTTCTTTTGTGGAGATGGGGTCTTGCTATGTAGCCCAGGCTTGTCTTGAATTCCCGGCCTCAAGTGATCCTTCTGTCTTGGCCTTCCAAAGTGTTGGGATTATAGGCTTGAGCCACTGCACCTAGTCCAATGTTTGAATTTTTAAAAGATGACAATACCTCTTTCTTTTAGAGTAATGGCAAGACGTATGTTCCTGGTAACTGTGTTATTAATTCATCTAATCATTTTAGAGAACAATTTATCTGTATAACTGTAGAAGTTATCCTTTATCTCTTTAATCTCTCTCGGGAAATTGTCCTATTAAAATTTAAAGAAGAAAAAAAGCTGTCAGTAGAAGTGTTGAGTAGTTGTGACAGAGACTGTGCAGCCTGCAGAGGTGAAAACATTTACTGTCTGGCTACTTAAAAAGAAGTCTGCCTGTCCTTTCTCCAGAGGAGAGTAGTCCAGGGCTGGTGCGATCATTCCCTGATCTTTGGCCGTGAGTCTTTCTAGCTTGTAGCTTCTCCCTTTCGTTCCAGAACTGTTGCTCCAGCTCTGGTTGCGCACATCTTCACTCCAGCCAGTAGGAGGAGGAAATAGGGAAAAGCGCATATCCTCTCACTTTAAGCATGTTTCTTTGAAGTTGTACACACAGCTTGTGTTTAACAGCCAGTGCCTTGCCTGTAGGGCAGGCAGCAGTGGAGTCTGTCGGGGTGAATATGTGTGTGGTGAAAGTTGGAGGGACTCTTCAGAAAGATGGGGACGCTGGCAGGCTGTATCACTTGCCTCAGGCTTGTCGGTGACATCTGATCAGTAAACTTGAAGCTCCTTACCAATACTAGTTGTTAAGTGTGATAGTACTTTGATACAGCTAGTATCAGTACTGGTTGTTAAGTAAGACCGTATGTGTTGGGAATGCACTAGAGGGATAGGGAAGAATGGGGAGGATTTTATGGAGAAGAGAAATCTTGAGTTGGGTCTTGAAATAAATCTTATCTATTCTTCAAGACAATGTTGCAGTGACTTAATTTTAGCTTCTTATCCCATCTCTTTGTCTTACTGATTCTGGGTGACTGGAGTTGTAGCTCAGGAGATGGGCTCTAGAAATACAGTCATTGGCCCAGATTGGAAGAGGGTAGCAGACCTGCTGTGATCACACTTCTGTACATTAGCAGATGAGCTGTAAAGTTGACACTTGCATAATTTAACATACTGTGTTGCTCAACAACCAGTTTAAGAAATTAGAGAAATTTTAGAAGATGTTAGTTACATTAAATCTTTACTTGGTAGAAATTGTCTCATTTTCAGTGAAATTCTTTTCAGAAGGTCCTGTTTTGTCTGTGCTTACATGTACCGTGAGGTAGAACATCAGTAAGGCTGTTTACTCCTGAGGTTGTTCTATTGTGATTTGGAGGAAGACATGCCAGAGAGGAGTCACGTTGTAATGTGCCTGTTTCTCTTTCCTTGTGTAGTCGAGGCTGTCGGTCAACAGCGTGACTGCCGGAGACTACTCGCGGCCTCTCCACATCTCCACCTTCATCAATGAGCTGGATTCCGGTTTCCGTCTTCTCAACCTGAAAAATGACTCCCTCAGGAAGCGCTATGATGGATTGAAATATGATGTGAAGAAAGTAGAGGAGGTGGTCTATGATCTCTCCATCCGGGGCTTCAATAAAGAGACGGCAGCGGCTTGTGTTGAAAAATAGGAGGCTCTCCCTGCCCCTGGCCTTGCTGACCTCTGCGGTTGCCAGGGAGGGGTGAGCATAGAGTGCCTCTTATGGTAGTTAGGATGCCCAGTTGCTAAACACGGCGCTTTATTTTCTTAACCGGTTGTGTGGTGTGAGTATCAGAATTGACACACTTTTTTGGGGGGTAAAAATAATAGCCTTTACGTGGACAGAATTTTCTTCATTGTTTCAGTGACTTTGCTCTGTAATTCAGTGTATTTTAGTTCTGTCAAAAAGTGTAAATGTCAGCCTCTTGGTAAAGCCCCTTTCTTGCTTACCCTGACTGTTGATGTACTGATTGAGAAGTTTATTGTCTTGTTTGTGATTCTTGCAGATGTGACACTTTAAATTTTCTATATCCAAGTTAGCCATCCATGCCCAGGTGTAGCCTGGATACAGTATAAAAATAGATAATTAAAAAGGATGGTTGTCAAGCAAGGAGAACTTATTTTATATTTTCCCTTCCTCATTTTAAGCCTTGTGGGTAGATCAAATATTGAATTTTTTTTGCCAAGGGAGTTATAGCCCAGGTTCTCTCTCACTGCCGTATAAAACATGAAAGATTAAACTGCAAAGTCAGGCTCTACAGATTATTTGGAACGTTTTTGTATTAAAAGATTTAGTAACATCTTATCATTTGGTTCTACCAGGCAGGGAGTAGAGCTTAGTGTTTTCAAACACCTCTGTTTCCTGATGTTGCCTTAACATTATGCTGTTGCAGCAGTTAAAAACTGAAAAATTGTCTCTACCCCCATCTTGAATTAACAAGTCCTGTGATATATTCCTAAACCGTAAAACCTTTTTCCTATCAGCCAACTGTACTGTTTGGTCGAGAAATATAAAGCCACCCACGTAAGTTAATGAGCAAAACCCTGACTAGTATGTTAAAGAAAAATACTGTGCTTTGCCTGGAAGAAAGAGAAAACCTTGGACTTAAAAAAATTTGGTTTGATTTGGTAATGTTTTTTAGAGTAAGAAATTTCAGGTTGGCGGATATCCCAACAGTCAGGTTTTAAATTTACACTTTTGGGCAAGTCACGTAAATCCTGTTGGCAACCCTCATCCCCATTTTCAGATAGTACTAAGATTATTTGCCAGGTAGCGCTTGCTATTGAATTAAAATTGTTAAAATGGTGACTTAATTCATAGTTATCTGATAACCACTGAAAGGAAAGTGCTAGTGTTTCCAGAATAATATGATATTTTTAAAAGTATCACCCTTTCTTGCCTAGTAATCAATTTGGGCTTCCTGTTTATACCGTGGGAACAAATGGGCCTAGTCTTTACAGCTTTTATCAGGCCAAATTAAAGGCTGACTACGTTTTCCATCATGAGGAAAGAAGAGGAAATGAGGCATGAGTTTCTGTGTATTGTTGGATTTTAGAACAATTTTCTTGACAGCTCTTTTTGCAGAATTTGTAGAAAGAAAAAGGTGTTAGGTTCTTAAAAGTGCCCGGGATGGTCACTTAAAATGTGCACTAATAGCACTGCCTGGATTGACCATAAAAGGCTTTCCAATTATGTGATCAGACATAGGCAGTAAGTTTGATATAGATTTTTTTTTTTTTTTAAGTTTTGCCTCTTAATGTGTTGATTCTGCTTGAGAATATTAAAGTACTTGCCAGAAGTTGTGGATTTCAGTTTTAACAAATGTAGTTTAAGTGGAGGAGCACATTCTGGCCTTGGAATTCCATTTGAGAATTTAGAAGAGTCATGTTTATAAGTATTCAATTGTGTTTGTTGCTGGCTTGTTGTAAAGCAATAAAAGATTTTTTTGGTCCTTTTGTAACTGAGTGTGCTGCTGTGAGAACTCGTCTATGTGGAGAATAAATATTCTGAGTATTTTTTGAGGCTGAAGAAGGCCAGGATGACAGGCACACACTGCTGTGTAATGGTCACACTAACCAAAAGACACCAGCCACTCAAAGTTCTTTACTGCAAGTGCAGATAACATTTGTGTGGTCTACCTGGGTAAGGGGAATTAAAGGTAGTTTAACCGAAGGTGTCGTGAAACCTTGGCTTTGGTTTTAGTATACCAGAGTTCTTCAATTTAGAAAATCAAGCAGGTTAGAGAAAGTAGAGATGAATTAGGGGATACTTTCTTACCATAAATCTTACGGATTTATTTATAGGAAGAAGAAGAGAACCAGTCATAAGTGCTTGGTGAGATTTGCCTTGTCTTAAACTTTGAATAATAGTGAGTAATACTTAAGAGAATTTAATAAAGAAGGAAAGCCTTGGAACTGTTTTGAGACCTTTACTTACACAGGTGGCTAAAGAGATGAGACAAACCTTGTAGGTTGCTACTGGCATGGTTTCATTGTGTACTCAGAAATTAAAGATTTCTTGTTTCTTGGTCTGGACTAAACTATTTGTCTTCCTTTTCAAATGGAGCATCATTGTCATTCCTGATGCCAAAGACTTTCCCTGAGTCTGAAATAATTTGTTAGTATCCACTGTACTAAAGAAGAAAATTACAGAAGCAAAAATCAACAGTCTCCCCTTCCCCAGACAACAACAACAAACATTCAAGGGAGGTAAAATTGCCAAGACTGGTTGGTCAAATGAGAGTAGCATGGCTGCCAGGTGTCTGGCCTGGGTGACTAAGTAGAATTTGGTGCTGTTCACCGAGGGTGGGGAATGGAGGAGGAAATGCGTGTCTGAAGGGGGCTGGGCAGTTGATGCATTTGCTTTTGGATGTGTTGCGTATTTGATCCTTGTGGAGCAGCCAGATGGATAAATAAGTGGGTAAGATCTCCCTGGTGAGCATGTAGAATGCGAAGCGTCATGAGCTGAGGATGAAACCTTGGTAAACAGCATGGTTTTAATGACAGGCAGTAGAGTCCATGAGGAAGTGGAGAAATGGTCAGAGAGGTTGACAGCGGAGAGAGTGGCTTGTCACAGAAGCCAGGGGAATAAAGGGTCTTAAGTTCTGGGGCCAGGTGTCGTGGCTCACACTTGTAATCCCAGCACTTTGGGAAGTCGGGGTGGGAGGGTCACTTAAGGCTAGGAGTTTGAGACCAGGCTGGGCAACACAGCAAGACCCCATCTCTACAAAAAATACAAAATTAGCTGTGTGTGTTGATGCATGCCTGTAGTCCTAGCTATTTCGGAGGCTGAGGTGGGAGGATTGGCTTGAGCCCAGGAGTTCGAAGTTGCAGTGAGCTATGATTGTGCCACTGCACTGCGGCCTGGGCCATAGAGTCAGAACCTGCCTCTTAAAAAAAAAGGTTTTAGGGTAAGAGATTTAAAATAGTTCCATAACCTGAGAGCTCCATTGCTCTGTCTGTCAGGCTAGGCTAGGCTATGCTGTAGTAACAACCCCCAGAGCTTGTAGGCCTAGAATGAAGTTCATGTCTCAGTCATTTTCCATGTCCGTTGCCGGGTAGCTGGGGGATCTGCTCCGCATCGTCCTCATCCGGGCTGACAGGACCCTCCGCCTGCATGCCGCTAGTTGTGGTGGGAGCGGGAAGGAGCTGTGGAGGGTCTTGAACAGACACGTGCTCTGGTCACTGCCACAATTCATTGTTCAGAACTAGACATGTGGTCCTGCTAAACCGCAAGGAGGCTGGGATATGAAAGACAACCTTGTAGGATGAGAGACGATGGATGGAGAGTCAAATGTTGGAGGTCGGGGCGACGTTTGGTCTCGTTTGTGAAACGTGTAGTAGTGGTGCTAGTCACACATAAACCTCAGTGGGCTTGGGAGGGAGAAAAGATGTCTCAGGGCCACTCCTGCCTGCTGGATGACAAGAAGAGGTGGATCTCTAGTTGTCCTCTTTGTTGTAAAGGTGGTTTCCAGTTTGAGAGATTTCTCTGGTGTGTGTGCATTTGTGTTGAGATTGTGTGTGTTAAGCCAACATTCAGTGGGCTCTATATGTTCTATGCTCCGGGCTAAACATTGTATCTCATTTTGTCCTTTAAGCAATCCTGTGAGGTAGCTACCATTATTTTTCTTATTTTAGACATGGTTTGAACAGTGAACTTGTTGCGAGTTCATAGCTATGAAGTGGAAGACTACATTTCAAACCCAGTTATTCTGCCTTGACATTCACATAGACCGTGTCTTCCCCGATGCTCTTGCATGGCATCGCTGCATAGCCTGACAAGGTAAAAATCAAATCCACGAATAGTTAAGAGCACACAGCATACGTATAACTTTGGGCTACATGCATTTTCTCATAAAAATTGGCATGAAATTAAGTGGGAGACTTAGTCCTCACCCTCAAGATGTTTAGGGTCTAGTGGCAGGGAAGGGGGTGCTGAGAGAAGGTAAACAGATAGGAGGTTAAAGACTCAACTAATATTTGAATGCCTATGATTTATTTATTTTTAACAGCTTTATTGAAATTTTACATACAAGGTTGACCCATATCAAGTGTACAGTTCAGTGATTTAATTTACAAGTGGTGGAACCATCACCATAAATCAATTTTGGAACACTTTTATCTCCCAAAAAGATCTCTGCTTCTACTGCTGCCTTGGGCAACACTAATCTTTTTGTCTCTCTATATAAATTTGCCTTCTCTAGGTATTTCTATAAATGGACTCATACAGTATATGATGTCTTTTCACTCAGCATAATGTTTTTAAGGTTTGTCCATGTCACAGCATGTGTTAACAGTTTGTTCCTTTTTACTGCAGAGTAGTCTTCCACTGTTTGGATATTCTACATTTCATACATTCATGAGATGAAGGTGATTTAAGTTTCCACTTTTTGGCTATTATGAATAATGCTTCTCTAAACACTAGTTTGCAAATCTGTGTGTGAATGTATGTTTCCATTTCTTTTGGGTAGCTGCCTGGGAGTTTATTGTAGAAATGGTAATTTTATGTTTAGCTTTTTAAGAAACTGCCAACCTGTTTTCCAAAGTGGGTATACTACTTTATATTTCCATCAGCAGTGTATGAGGAATCCCTACTATGAGTTTAAATGCAAGATAATAATAGTAGACAAGATGTCATAATAACTACTTCATTGTAAAGTAACTTATGAATAATCGCTATAGGAATTTAGGAGGTATAGCTTGAACTAGTTCATGAAAGAGGTGGGATTTACATAAGCATGGAACTAGGAGAAGGTAATTTTGGGTGGGCAGAATAATTGAAACCGAAGCAGAAATGTATTACTTTTAATGGGGATGGGCATGTCACCCATTTGAATGGAGAGGAAAATCTGGCAAGATTGGATTGTTAGATTTAGAGAAACCTGAACGGAGAGGTTAGATAGTTTGGACTTCGAATGATAGGCATTGGAGGAGCGTTGGGTTTTTTGAGGGGAGGAGGGAGCAGCTTTGGAGTCTGGTAGTCTTAGCTTTGAATCCTACTTCTGTCATGTTACCAGTGGGGAGAGACCAAAGGCAGGGAGCCCTGTGAGCAAGTTCTTGCTGTCTTTGAGGTTGGGAAGCTGGTGATGGGCATGACTGGGTAAGCGGCAGATGAAGTGCACTGTAAAGAAAAAACTGACCAAGCTTTCTGACTGATGGAGTTGGGGGTAGGCGGAGGAGGGGTTGGGAGGAGTCAAAGGTGCCTGAGTGCTGGAAGAGTAAACGTGGGAAAGTTGGAGCTGGTTTCTGGCAGGAGATGAGAAGTTCAGCTTTGCAGGTTCAGTAACCTTTGCTGAGTTTACTGTGATAGTGAGATGCTGCAGTGGCTGTGCTTTTTGGACTAGAATTTTAGGAGCCTGAGGCTGGAGATGAGTGCTTTAGAGAGAGCGGAGCCTGTGACTGTGAAGGAGGAGGAGGTGTGTTCTGGTTAGTACTCACTAGGGAGCCCGTGGAGATGATTGAAGACGTCCAGGAGAAGATGGGAGAGGAGCCAGAGGCCCGAGTCCGGGTCTGCCCGGGCGGGAGCTGGGACTGATACGTGATACATGTGCTGTGCTTTCCCCTAGAAATCTTTCCTTACTATGAAGACTTCAAGATTTTTGGCTGAATGAGGAAAATAAAGTTGTGAAAACATGTAGAATCCCCAAACAAGAAAGTTGAACTTATTAGAAAAAAAAAATGACAAAGGAAGTAACTTATTTAGCTTGACCCTTACATCAGTTACTCATGATCATCTGGTGTCATTCAATATTAATTAACATTTACCCACAGCCATCTGCTCTGCCTAGAGTTCTGCATCCATCCGTTGCAGCTGTGTGTTTCGTGACGGAATGCCAGCCTCGCCAGCAGGACCTACCAGCTGGACCTGCCAGCAAGACCAGTTCAGAAGTTAGAAAGACCCCTCCTCCAGCTCCTCACCATGTCCCTGTTGTCAAACCTTCCGTCGATGAACCCGTTGCTCACCCAGACAATGGAAGGGAAGCCCCAGAATTTTTCACAGTTGGGAAGTACAAAAGGCAGGGTGTTGGTTTTTGCTTTCCAGGGGAAGACTATAAGACTGTTATAATCATGTAAGGGGTTGTTTTGGGAGCATGGTCAATGGATTGGGCCCTTCTATTTTAATAAGATATAGACCCAGGACAAATACAACTGAGACAAAAACTCATAATCATTGTTGAAAATCAGTAAACTTTGGAGATTTGTTTGTTTGCAACCAGAAGTTAATTTTCAGATTTCCAAGACAAAGAACAAGGGATCAGCAGGGATGGACAGAGGTTTTTTTTTTTTGTCGAGACAGAGTCTCACTCTGTTGCCCCTGTTCCAGTGCCGTGGTGTCATGGTAGCTCACTGCAACCTCAAACTCTTGGGCTCAAGTGATCCCTCTGCCT